>QJNV01000023.1:0-273446 GCA_004155935.1 Monosporascus sp. GIB2
CCCCCCCCCCCCCCCCCCCCAAAAACCAAAACGCCAACCACATTTTGTTCCAGAACTCCAAATAGGTAACCATCTCACCGCCATGGATATAGATGAGCAGAAGCGCAAGCCGAACAACAAACCTCAACAGGTGTCGTGGATATATATGGGGATGTGATAAGAGCTTCGGTTGATGAAGAGGCTGTGAGGCGAGGCTGCAGCATCGCACGTTTATGCGGCCTGTGCATCAGGGGATGACGCGCATCAAACCGGATGTTCTGATCAGGAGATCCCCTCCAACACCCAAGGCATGGCACAGGGACCCGGCGAAAATTTCGAGCGAGTTCGTATCCCAAACTCCGTCCTAAACAACAATTACACGTGAGATGGCTCCTAAAACGCCCAGAATATGCTGTCTCGTATAAGTATCATGCGCAAGCAAAAATGTTCATCTCCGTCGTGGAGAAGAGGTGCTTGTGTGGCCTACTTGGCGACACTCAGGTGAGCCACCAGAGGCAGCCACAGTCGCTCATGCTTTCGCTAGAGCTAGAACCAGAGCTGGAGTCGGGGGAATCCCGTTTCGAGTTTCCATAGACAATCTCTCCTTCCGTCTCCTTGATCCTGATTTGGACCTCATTCCCGTACTTGTCCAACACGGCCATGCTGTTACCATCTGGGAGGATTTCGAACTGGCGGCACCAGGGATCGACACTAGCAAATCCCGGTATGCGGCGCTCCATGACTTTGACCACCCGTGGGTACACTTGGGCATTTTTCGTCGGTGTCGGAGGGGCGTCAAAATAGTCCACCGTAGAGGACGCCGGCGCGCGGGCTGTCCGAGTCGAGGATTTCAATTCGCCCTCGTCCGCAGATCCTTCGCTGCCACCCGTCGGTTTTGGTCCAATCGAGGCAGACTGGACAGTACGTGAACTTGTGGCGCTTGGTAATACACTATTAACGCGCTCGAAACTATTGTTCTGAGTTGCATAGATGAATGTCTCCAGCAGCGTACTTTCCCAATAACATACCCAAGGCTTCTCCCCGGGTTTCGCAACACCTTTCCTGTGGACATCGCCGCCGAATATAAAGTCACGCCGGTTAAATTTCTTGGCCTCTGACAGGTTGTCATCAGCTTCGAGATACTCTTCCGGAACGATGACAGTCTTGTTGTAGAGCGTCCGGAAAGACCATGCAGGACCGCGGTCCGGTTCAAGAGAGTCCTCGACGAGTCGAAGTTTGAGCGGATTACTTGTGGAGGGAGGCTGCATGCCATAAGCGTAGACTTTTTGATCCAGCGTTCTTTCAGCGTTATACGAAAACTCGAATGAGTAATTCGACGTCTCTGCTTCACCGGGTCTCTGCTTAACAGTCAAGCACAGATCCGCATACAGGAGATTGCAGTTCCAAGCCCCGGTTTGGGTTGGGTCGTCGAAGCACACGTCTGGCGAACGTTGCAGCATGAGCGGCATCTGGTAGGTGCCCTCGACCAGGGGAGGAAGATCAGGCGGAACCGTAGGTAGCGGTTGGGAATCGTAGGTGAACGTCATCACAGACGGAGGCCTATTAACGACGTTAGCACGAGCACGAATGACTGCGAGACTGGCGTTCCCTACTTCTCCGAATCATCGCTCAGTTTAGAACCGACAAGGGTTCCCAGGACCGCTCCGATCACCCCTCCCAGCAGCACAAGGACAACTACCACCAACCCGATCGCCCAGCATGGAACGACACCCCAGACCCTTTTCCTCGCCGCCGCTCGCCAATCCGACCGCGCTTCTTTCTCGTTCGCAGCGGTCAAAGCGGCCGTGTTGATTTCGTGATGGCTGGCCTCCGATCCGAAGCTCCGTACAGATTGCCGAGCCACCGGAGAATTGGCAACGTCTAACTCGTCCGTCGAAGAGAACTCGGGATTCCTAGTGGCAAGTCCGATACCGCCGGCACCAGGTATTGTACTGGCTCGACCGGGTACCGCGCCACCAGCACCAGGAATTGGTTGCATGTTCTGAACGGGAACTGGTTGCGGCGTTGGCATGCCCAAAGCCTTCCGATGGTACGCCTCCTCCGGATATCTGGTGTAAGGCGGAAGCTGTTCCGTGTGACCGTCGGGGCCGATCAAGTCGGCAGCATCTTCTCCATCCGGACCTAACCTCCTCTGGTAATTGTCGACGGTGCCGGGAAACCCTACCGGAATGGCGGTCGGGGTTGTCTGACCTTCTTCTACTTCTGGAACCATCGTCTGGGGATACATGCCGTACGGATGAGTCGGACCGCGCGGGCCATTGTACGACCGCTCAGATATGGGTGCAGTCGACGTAGTGGCCAAACTGGCCGTCCTAGCAAGCCTTTCGTTCTGCTGATACATCTCGTAGGGATGAGATGGACCCGGGAGATTTTCGTTGGTCACCGCGTCCGCCCTAGAAGACCGCGACGTTCCTGGCACACTTGTCACACTTGTCACACTTGTCACCCTCGCCGGGGCGCTCTCATTTGCGACGTCTACCGATGGACGATCGCCATCATGTCGCAAAGTAAGGGATTCCCGCGGTCGATGCCCTTTCGAAACACTGGACGGCCGTGGTGGTTCTATGTGGCCGGGCAAGTATTCGGGGTTTGACGAGGTGGCGGCACTAGGACTAGGGGCGCCATGGTTTTGAGTAGCTTCGGCGGGTCGGAAGCCATCCGAGATGCCCATGGCTGCTGCCAGAGCATAACTGTCGTCGTCGTTGTCGATATCGTGCTCGTGGGTACCAGACAACCGAGCAGACGCCCTCAGAGAGCTGGTACGGTCCACCCCTGACGACTTATCATGATTGGCACTGCCCATATTGGGGGGGTTGGTCGCGGTCGGTATCGATGAAGGGGTCGAAGAGAACTAGGTACTGAGGCTTTGCAGCATCAGCAGCGTCGGCCTGACTGTCAATGACCTCGGCCCATGAAGGTCATGGAATGCCGGCGATTGAATTGAGAAGGGACCAGCCTAATCAAGGGAACCACTCAAGATTTCATTCGGAAGCTCGACGTCGTGATAGAGTTTCCTTTCTTTTCAGGGGGGATTCGCGACCGCAATATGGCAATGGAGGGGGAGTGTGCTCTGGATTCTGGAGGATGGTTGTTTTGCAGGTTGGGGAAAGGATCAGACAGGACGGTGAGACCACGATTGTTCAGTGGCTGTGTGTCCTTGGTATCCATATCAAGACCCATAATTGGCACTGATCAGGAAACAAGAAGAGCGCTAGCGAGTTTCGGACTTGCAGAGTCTTGGAGAGAGAATTAAAAAGAGAGGGCCGCTGACTAGGTACGGGCCACTGGCCTCTGGCGGAGGCTGGCGAGGGTGGTGCACAGTGTCATTGGAAATCTTGGCTGGCTTTAAAGTCTTCTTGCCCCACCGCAGGCTTTTCCAATGATTAATCGACATTCGATACCCACAGTATTAGAGTTACATACCTCTCGGTGCTACGGCACGGCACTATGTCCGAGGTTAGGTGCCGAGTACTGCCTTAAGGGTGCTTGTTGGTTCATCCGTCCACTGACTTCACAATACATTGAGACCCAAAAAGCGTCAGACTGTGGCACCGAGTTCACCATGCGCATCCAGAGCTTGCCGATCGTACATACGTACATACGTTCATACGTAGCTGGCCTTCAACATTACTACATGCGGGTGCCTGACCTTTTGCAACTATATCATCTTCAGCTATCGAAGAAAATTCATCTTGACTGCAAAGTTACTCGTAGCTAGGTACCTACCGGTATTAGCAACAAGCTTACTAAGGTTGCACTGGTGCACATTGGATTGGGCATGCCGGCATTGGAGAGTTGAGCTCAGAAAAAGCACCATTTACATGGGGACCCGCAAGGTATTGTGATTGGTTCAATTGGACATTCGCAGGAAACCATTGTTTTTCAGCAGCAACAGCTGGCACCGGGCAAGGCCTCAGCAATTACTCCATCATTCACGTGGCCATTCTGCATCAACATCAACGCTACTACACTTCTATCCGCTTGACGGCCACAAGGCAAGGTGTCAGCACTAGCAATTTTAAGTCACTGCTAGCCCGCGCGTTGCCTTAAATGGAAACGATAGCCACTAAATCCCTTAAAGGGCTAGAGGTATTCCTTTCGGGGGAAGCTGATTGGGTTAAACTTAGCAAATAAAAATGAGGCTTGGCATAGCTACATTAAAATGTTGTGATGACTCCTTGTGGCCGTCAAGCGGATACTACCTACCTGGGCACTGTTGCGACCTTGCCAGCCTTCTTTAAGGTTATTATATTTTGCCTTAGGGCCTATGCAGCGCTCCGCTTACCAGTTGTCCCGAATTGACAGGCTTGCATGATCTACACGTGTGTGGTAGCAGGCCCGTCGTGCGCCCGTAACCGTCTACTACCCTGGAGCGCTGGGTTTAGACAGAAGATCCCACTCAAGCTGATGATCGGCTCGCATTCCAGACGGATAGGCATAGCGACCGATAAAAAGGACTACGCGGAAGGGTAGATACCGCTCCCGGAACGTCAAATATTCCCATATTCGGCACCAAAAGTTCGGAATATAGGGATCACATATCGAGGTTCGGCCCAAGGTCCCCTCTTTATAGCCCACCGGCTGCTTCCTCGTGTTCCATGCATCATTTGGACTCGTGGGTGAACCCACGCATGAATCCATATGTTAATGGACGTGTGAGGAATGCACGAGGTTCCGTAGGTATCCTCATTCCAGTTCGTCGGCTTCTGCCTGCCCATTGCCGCCATTTCCCTCGGTGCTTATATAGTATACTGCGTCCAGGCCCCAGATCTTTTGGCAGTTTTCGGGAATACGGCATAGCCTTTGGCAGGAGACCAGGTGGAGGTCAGCCCGCACCCCCGTTAAACTTCGGACTAGCATCTCGGCTATCTCTCTTAGAGCGGGACGTCACTCCTGTAAATGAAATCATTCGAAAAGGGAAAGGGAAAGGAATCAAGAAGGGAGAACAACTGCTTGTGGGGTTTCTTCAAGGCCACCCACACCTTGAGCAGTTTGCCATACCTAACTATTTTCGTGAAAACAATCTCAGGGAAGAATAGCACGTATTAGTTATATACGATATGCGCATTTTGTATATCTTCTTTTCCACATAGGTAGGTATGTATCCAGTAGGGCATACAGCTCCCTAGGTACAGTACGCGGACTCTGGTTGGGTCGGGAATTAGGGTTGTTCTTTATTGATAGATAACGACCCAACCATGGGGAACCCGAGTTACCACGAGCATTGACACCTCCAAATAACTGAATGTGAAGTGGATCATCGTTGTCCTTCTCATCAGAACCACATGCATGTAAGTGCGGACATGTATATAGTAACTGACTTCAAATGATTGCACAATGGCCTGCAATCATCCCATGCCTGAGACCAAAAATATTTCTCTCGCCTCAAGCCGCACGAAGATCCGACATCAGATGATATTTTAGGGTTGTTTTATATATATATCCACGTAGTTTTCTCGTCCCTGAAAATCCGAACAGAAGCGGATTAGTCCAGCGTCCTAAAGGGAAAGAATATCAACTCCTTACGCAGTACTCACTTAGCCTCAGAGTAGCCGTTCGATAAATCTCACTTAGGGCGCTAAGTGGTACATCGGGGGGTTACTCGTTCTACATGAGGATAACACCGTCTTATAAGCGCTTCGGTTGATGAGTAGATGTACCGGATCGACAACAAGAGGTATATCCAAGTGTCGAGCATCGGTTGGTTGGCCAGTGTAGACCTAGGCATACCTATACGGCAAGGCCACATCCAGATTCCATGGGCTAGGGTTGTATACTGCTAGTAGCAATCCGTTGCTAAATATACGTCTTGGCGACCTAAGTGAGATATAGCGACCGGCCAATCTTAGGCCAACTGAGTACACGGATTACTGCGTAAGCGCATGCAGACGCCTGAGAACAGATACGGCGATTAGTGATGTAAAATATTCTAACTGGGCGTTAACAGCCCTATAACGCAAGTTTCTAGGACCAACAGTACATACATACCGTATACTTAAGCAAGTAGCATAATCCCCACACCCCGAAAATCTCCGCTTGCTGAGTGCATCGACAGCTCTACCTCTTTCCTACATGGATATATCGCTCTCATTCTATCTGTGTAATAATACTACGTCAAGGTAAAGCCAAGTTTTTCTAGTACAGACCCACCCGCTATTGACGTTCTATGCCTCTGCATAACCAGGTTGTTACCGTATTAACCGCATGTCAAGCACACCCATTGTCATTCTAATAATTCGATCTTGGCCTTTGGCCGCGTGAGCAGATGATGCATTAATTATTCAACAATTTGTAGAGATGTATGCGTACAATGGTATCGTACAGTTAGTGGGACGAGGTTGGAAGTCCGAACAATCCTGATGTCGTCCGGGTGTCTGGATCTATAGACTTCTAAAAGCAAGTATATCTGAAATATTGTCTTGTTAGGCCCGAAGCGCTGACAACGACGCCACCGTTTATGACACCCTTTCAAAGCCCCTCTAAGTATATACGTCCCTAGGTATACTTCGTATTAGCTAGCACTAGGAGGTTAGAATCTCGGCGTGCATAATCCTGCATATCCCCTCGAGATACGTGTTGTCAGGCCGAAGAAAAGCTACCCTGTTAAGTTACCGTGCGGACGCGCTAGAAGCAATACCATACTTATATCGGCGTAGACTGTCTTTAAGAACATTTGGTAATTGCACGTACGTATCGTACAAATAAGCGGGAATACCAACTGTGTAGGTTAACTTTCATTATTGGTAGAAACACGAAATAGCCATAGCGGCAGGTCTCTCACGCGCAAAATATATATATATGTATGCAAAACTAAATAGGATCTGAGTTCATATTTGCAGGGCCCACTCGCGTGGATCATCCTTCAGACGAACATTTCTCAAAGCCTCGCACGCAATCCGAAGCTTTCACGTATTGCCCCCTAAGACGGTAGTGGAGGATCTTTTGCTTCATGCGCGAATGAAGCACATTCATGACCTTCCACATTGCAAGGAATCATCGAGACTGAAATACCCGCTGGGTCTCTAAGGCTGACAGGTTTACTCGGAGCAGCGCCTTTGGACAAACCTGACCGCGCAGCCTTAAACCATGAGTCTTTCGGAACCTTTCCTTGCTGTGTGGGACTATCATAGAAAGCTACAAGATACGATTAAGGCGCGACCCGATACACCCATTCGACTTACATATCTTAAGCTATTACGGCAAGCAAGGGAAGCCATTTCCCATTCACCGGGTGCAGCAATGGATTATGTTGCGTTTCTTCCCAATGCTAACCCTGCCATTAACATCATGTTGAAGAATCTGGTCCGCCAAGAAAGGGATGTGGTATACTTTATTTTAACGCTATCTACCGGCCATGCCTCAAGATGATCCAGTCCCGCGACGTGATGACTCCGGTAATTCCCATTGCATTGAGCTCACCTACCCTGTAGAAGATTGTGCGATCGTCGAAAGGTCAAAGCTTCCCTTGAGTTGGTTCCTCTGCTTGCAAATAAAGAAGTCAACCTAGCGATGTTTCATACAGTCCTTCCTTTCCCTGGCGTGAGTCTTTCCTTGGGAGAATAGTCGAAGAGTTCGAGGTGCCAAGTTGTGTAGACGGCGCGCACGAAATAGGTCATATCGGCTGACACATCTTGCCCATGAAGAGCCAGACTTCTTCGTCAGCAACTGTTGCAAGCAAGCGTCCCCATTCCGGGTCTTGATAAAACCGACATGTCCGACGGCAGAGGGTTTCCTCCCAAGCGCCGAGCGAAGGTCTCTGCCGCCTATGAGAGTACTTTGTCCAGCGAATTAACAAAGATTGTTACTACAGACACCACACCTTACATCTGTGTCACAGAGGCACTGAGGTACACGAATGAAGTTCGCGGTTACTGTAGAGGCATCGCAAAAGATGCGGCGAATTGATGGCAGCCTTGCTGGGCACGGAGGTCCCTGAAAACAGAGCGGGAACCCTTCGAGACTGCTAGTTCGCCAATATGCGGTTGCCACTACAGGTCGAGCACAGAGCCGCACCGCCTGCGCAGTCATTGGGAATTGAAAGTAGCCGGTTCTCGACAAGGTACTACGCTGGTCCTTTCTGGGTCAGAATATATGGACAAATTTACTTCGAAAAGAAAGACTTCGGACGGGCTGCGATGGTCCCGCTTGAGCTCTGCGGCCGGATCAAGGCTGGACGTTAGAGGGAGGCTTCTTCTAGGACTCACAGTCCAGACCTTCATCAATGACAACAGCTACTTTGGGTCAGATCTAATCCGTTCAGTTCATGAGGATCCATAGTTGTCTTCTAAAATACCCTGACTACCTTATAAAATACACAGCCGAAGACCTATGACGACGGTAAAATTATCCTTGTCACATATCGCATCTGTGCAGAACAGCTACTCAGCTTTGGGGGGCGCTTGCTAATGCCCAATTGACAAATCAGAAGTTTAGCCCAGACTGTCGTAGCATGCAAGATGGCTTCACTTTAATGAAAGACGGGGCTGCGTGCCCTCCATCACAGCTATAACTCGCCTCACCGCTTGTCTGTCTCATTACGAATATCCAGTAGCTTGCTTCTCAACAGCATCGAGGAATCAACACACACTCATTTTTCCCGATTGAATCCTCACGGAGGCACTGGTCGTTGTTTTTCCACGGTCTGAAACCCTCGAACAACGGCAGCTTGCATGGCGCGGATGACATGATCCAAGGCAGGTAGCATCGTACGGATCAGGTCCGTCTCTTCTCGTTGGGTTTCCATGGCGGTTCTGCCAGGTCAGCGGTAAGCACCGAAGTCCTAGAGGCCCAATGTGCCTCTGTGAATTGCTCGGGTCGAAATCATCCCAACGACCGGGCGATGAGGCTTAAAATGCCTACGTAAGCCACCGATCTTATGGAGTATGGCTACTATACCCGGCTCCCGGTTGCAGATTCTCATCAACAAGAGTGGCTGCCTAGATGGGCAGGTTCTCGACTTGCAGAATCGATCATAGAGGCAGGGCGGATGCCTTATTCAGCCGAGTGCTTGATTGGACGAGAAGGTGTATATAGCTGCATACCACCTGCATACCACCTGCATACTCGAGAAGAAACAGGGCAATCCGGGGTCGCCGAGGCGCTCCCGGGCGCAGGAATTGTAAGGGCCCCTACGCCAACTATACTATGATTCAGGTCGCCCCTTGGCACGAACCGTGGTGATAGCAGAAGCCCTTTTCGTGAATGCGGGTTCGGTTTCAACTTGATTCGCACTTGGCCCTCGGTGCATCAGCCCTATATAAGTTCGGGCGTATGATGTGGTAGGCGTGCATAATGCACCTGTCCGTTTTGCCCCGGAAACGTGGCCCGTTACTCGACAAGCGCAACAGTCTGCCCTGCTCAAAAGCGGTCTAAATATGGTCTTCTACACCAACGCCGCGGGATTATAAGGCCAGAGTCGCCTGAGCTATATCACAAACAGGCCTGATCCTTTGTCAGTTACTCACTCGCCTCGCCTCCAAACTCCTTGATTTTCACCAGACCACTATCATCAGGTAGCGGTTCATACTAGGCCAGACTTAGTCACAAGCTTCATCCGTGTAAACCATCTCAAAGAAAAGCAAATCGTTTGCAGATCGCATGATAAGTAAGGGTGTCTCAACCTTCTAAGCTCTCAGCTCCACTGTCACGACTATAAAGTAGCCTCCGCCCGGCCATCGAAATGAATCACCACGGGCCATTCAATGACAACGCTTCCGTGTACTCGGATGACAGTTCCGTCAGCTCACGCAGCTCCGTAAGCTCGGGGAGCTCGGGGTACACCCGGACCATCGGCTCCGGAAGCTCCATCAGTTCGACCTGGTCGTCCTCAGACTCGGTATCATTTGTCTACAGGCTAGACGACCCCTGGGGCTGGGGGTACGCCGGCATCGCGGGTGCGGTGACACGGCATGTAGATAGGTGTGCGGATCCGAGGGTACGATTCGCTGCACACCTCCTCAGCGGACCTTTCGCGCAGAGCTCGCGGAAGACGAAGAAAAAGAAACACAGCTACGGCTCGAGTTCGAGGTCAAATAGGGATCACGAGCAACAACCCAGGCCACCGGCCGCAGCTCCGCCGCTTCGGCAGCCTCTTCACGCCGAGCCCCGGATGGGGGGCATGGGCGGCCCTCCGCCTCCGCCACCGCAGGCGGGACCTCCGCCCCAAGCCGGTTTTGCGAGCGGCTTCATTGATCTTAATGCGCCCCGAGGACCTCCTCCACCGCCTCGACCAGTTGATCCTTTCTGGGCAAATCGGCAATCAGGCCATTACCACGGGGCACCACCTCCCCCTTTGCAGGTGTTTGACTAGGACCGGATATAGGGTCATGAGCGGTGGGAATGTTTCTGTTTGCGGAGGATTGTGGCTCCTTTCCCGGTGTACCATCCGAGACTCTGACGGATGATTATCTGTCCTGCTTTGGCGTTAGGCATAGGTAGGGACTGAAAGGTCGCAGATTTTTGTGGAATTTTGGCGTCAAGGTCCTAACGGAAAGGTTTCTTCGGCCAATACTTATTTGATCACATTTATGTTCTTAATGATGGCAATAGTAGCGACATCCTTGTGCCATTCGAATGGGCTTTTCACTTTAGCCGCGTCGTCCGTCCTGGGTGGAATGCGCCTCGGGTCTTGTTCCCGAGTTTGGCCCCTGAACGGTTCGCTTATCAACTTGAGACTGCACTCCGCCAATGCTAGAAATTCCGATCTAGACTAAACAGCAAATCAGCAACCGTGTACGTCTCACTCGCACGACGTGATCACCTAGCATTCACCGTAGAACCTGACAGGGGCATATGCAACCCCGCATATGAGAACGCTGCGGTTCACAACCGTCGGTTGTCATTGTTGCCTCCAGCCCGACGAATCGTCGACAAGCGTAAGACATTCTACATCACATGAGATGCATCCCCGTTGTTTAGTGAATGGTCTCTGTCTATGTAAGGCTGTGTTCATCCTGTTGCCCGTGGGCCTCCGGGCAGACCCACCAGTTCAAGGAGGAGAAGAGCTACTCTGCACTTGTTCAATCCCAGGACGCATCCGAGTATGGAATCTGACCTCTGACAGGCTCCCTCACCGAGATCAAACGTTCATCGATCAATGCCAGATGGAAAGTGCAGATTTTCTTCTCTGTTATTCGGTGATGGACATGCAACATGTTGTGCGTGCCCCGCGTTTCGGTATAATGCACGTGATGAAGCTAAAACGACATAACCAGCATCCGCATTTCACCATACCTACTGCTGTATGTATATCTATAGGCAAAGATTTCTGCTCGGAGGGAATGACGTCTGGTTTTCGGACCTCACGTATCGGTAGACATGCATCCCCGGCAACAACGCAGTCAAACCGCGAGAGTGCCGTCCAGTCATACGGGGCCAGGCATCGTTTGTGTGTGGAGCAACCAACCTATCCAAACCCCCCCCCAACCCAAAACCTGCCTGGTGTATGAAGTCGCAAATGCCGTCCGTACTCCTTCCCATGCGACTGACTGTCCCCGCCCATACAGAGTCTGTACTGAAGTCTATAATTGTGGACTTTGCCTGAGTGCTGCCTGGCGCTGCCCGGCGCTGCCCGGCGCTGCACGACGCTGTCAGCAATCACGGCAGAGCTTAGCTCATCCCCTGGGCCAATCAAATGCTCGCGTCCGCTGGCTGTGCAGCTTGTGGATCATCATCCTCCCAGTTCCCCAACAGCAAAAAGAGCACACAGGTGCACATAGCCGGAGAGAGTCTAAGTTAGACTGTCGGGGAACAGTCATGTCTGACAAATTTTTGCCAGTCAAAGCATGATCATTTACGGCTTATGCTGCACTGCCTCTCTAGCAGCTCGCGGCTTTTCTGGTTGAGGGAACAAAACGCAATGGCATGTCTAGTGGTGCTGCCGTTGCCCTCCCGAGTTGTCCGGGTGGCTCCCTCTCGTCTTCGGGTATATATATAATCATCGCTTCCGTCTCATATGTATCTTGTTGGTTCACTGCACAAAATCCCTGTTCCGTCAGTTGCCGGCAGATCTAGCCTCGCATTTGAATAGCCAAGCATCTGCCCGGGATAACTGGCTCGCACAAGCCCTCGGGTGTGTAGCAAACAATCTTAGCCTCAGTTTGGCATACACAAACATATTCAGCCCGACTACAACGTTGGCTCATTTCCGACTTTTTATTTTGAGAACCGGCCTGGAGCCCGATGTCATCGCTTTTCTTCCTGTTTTCCCGCCAGATTGGCGCTACGGCGAACCCTATGGCGTCGTTGGATTCCGAGAACGGCACGATGGCTTCGAATGGGTCTGATATTCCGCAGCTGCCTCAGTTGGCACTATTGGACTTTTTCTTCCCCGGATTCTCGATATTCGCCAACGCCGTCCAGAAATACCTTAAGGTGGATCTCAACATATACATACCCTTGCTGATCCTCGCCGGCGTCCTCATGCTAGTCTGGAACTATGCCAGTCAGTATCTGTGGAACCAGCTAGAGGCTCACTTCATGTCGGTCGTAGACATCCGAACCGATGATGAGATCTACAACATTATAATGGCGTGGATTGCCCGCCAACGCTTTTCTCAGGGCGCACGACGGTTTGTTGTCAACACCAACCTTAACTCCAGGTCGTGGTATCTCTGGCGTTGGGATGAAGACGAGGAGGAAGAGGAGGATGAGGAGAATGGGCAGGCCCCAAGCGCAAGGAAGAAGAAGAAGAAGGCGCTTTCCTATACCCCTTCCTTTGGAACCCATTACTTCTTTTACCGAGGCCACCTCCTTCTCTTTCAGCGGAGTGTCAATCGCGAACAGAGCTCGTACATGCTCATCAGCGAGCGCGAGGAGGTCTCCCTGTCATGTTTCGGCCGCAACCCCTGGATCCTAAAGGAGCTCCTCCACGAAGCACGGCAGCAATATGTGGAAAAGGATGAGCAGAGGACCCTCATCTACCGCGGAATGAGCAAGCAAGGCTCACTCGACCCCACCTGGCAACGTTGCCTTGCGAGGACGCCCCGGCCTTTCTCAACCGTCATCTTGAACGAGAAGACGAAGAAGGACCTGATCGACGACGTGACCGATTATTTATCCCCTTCGACGCAGCGATGGTATTCTAACAGGGGTATTCCGTACCGGCGCGGATACTTGTTGCACGGCCCCCCTGGGACGGGGAAGAGCTCCCTAAGTCTGGCCCTGGCCGGCTTCTTCAAGATGCGGATTTACATCGTCAGCCTAAGTTCCATTACCGCTAACGAGGAGAGCCTTTCCAGTCTCTTTGCCGAGTTACCTCGACGATGTGTCGTCCTCCTTGAAGACATCGACACGGCCGGACTTACCCACACGCGCGAGAACCCAAACCAGAACCAGGATCGAGGAACGGAAGATAGCTCGGACGACTCCTCTCCTCGGCCGAACTCCATGGGCAATTCCAACCAGAACAACACTAGTAACCCGCCCCAACCGTCTGGACGGTTGTCTCTGTCTGGCCTACTCAATATCCTGGACGGCGTCGCTTCACAAGAAGGCCGAGTGCTTATCATGACGACAAATCATTTAGAGAAGCTAGATAAAGCACTGATTCGGCCAGGCCGCGTGGACATGATCATCAAGTTCGGCTTGGCGGATAATGAGATGATCTCCGCCATCTTCCGAGCTATCTACGCGCACCTAGAGGGCGATGACCCTCCCGAGCCGGTTGAAAATCTCGAGCTTGACCCGGATGCACGAAAGGCGCGAGAGGAAGAGAAGGCAAAGAGGAGGGCGGCCGAGGACGCGCATGTAGAAATTCTTGCGGAGGAATTCGCGGCCAAGGTCCCCGCCCACGAGTTCAGTCCCGCCGAAATTCAAGGCTATCTGATGCGGCACAAGCGTGATGCCCGCGCCGCTGTCGCCAACGTCGAGGAGTTCATCGAGACCACCCGGAAAGACAGAAAAGCAAAGGAGCTGAAGGAAGCCGAGGAGAAGCGCAAGGCCGAGGAGCAGAAGAAGGCTGCAGAGGCTAAGAAAGAGGAAGAAGCCAAGCAGGAGGCACAGGAAGAGAAGCGCGAAGGGACTACGAAGGACGGCGAAAACAAGGAAGTGGCAGCGGACGGGAAAGCAGCAGAGCAAACAACTGCCGTCGAACCGTCAAACAGCGGCATCGCAGTCGGAGATGACGCAGTCACCTCTAAGGCGCCAACGGCGGAACCACTCACCAATTCCCAGAAGTTGGTGGTAGAGACCAAGGAGAATCCTGGAAAACACGACTCCGGCTACGCTACACCCGCCAGTGGTGATCCGTGATATAAAGCTTGAGAGAATATATGTGTCTGTTATAAGTTATAATCAGCATGGTTTGGCGTTCAGGTTGTGGCGGCAAATGACACCGGTAAAGCCAGCTTTTGAAGCGTAATATAAGCATTAAGAAATTGAGCCACCGTAATAGCCTGAGGTGACGTCTTATTTGGACTCAAGTCATTCAGTACCAAAGATTCTGTTTATTTGTCGCCGAGCTCTCTTGAGCGCCGCCATCTTGGAGGACTGGAACTGTCTGTATGTATGGAGCCGGAGTGATGAAGATGGCATATGTCATGGACCGATATATATCCGTGCGGGCATAGGCGTCGCGTATATCTAATCCAACTGCAATTGCCGTATATGGAATGTCCGAGTTGCGGCGGAAGACATATAGAGTATGATACCGACCTACACGAGGTGAGGTGGGTATCGGACAAGGAATTGCCAGCATAGTGAACATGCGCTACACACATTGGCCTCGGGGTGCGATTGTAGGTTTCGTATAGATTCCTCATCATTGTGCTGCCTTGTCAGGATGATGCTCGGTGACCGAACCGCCAATAACGGGATGACGTCCTGCGTATTGGCGATATCAGGATTGGGTACTTACTAGTAGCTAACGGCTGGGTAGGGGTCACAAGATACGACTTCGGTATTGTCAGGTCGGGGATTGCCTATCTAGGCAATGTCTCAATTATTTACTAGGTAGCTTCCCGAACGCCGGCGTCCGAAGGAAATTCTGTGAACATCACAAGCTCCTTAGCGGGTTAATGTACTGTAGCAGACGGATTGGAGCTGCGACGCGGAGTATAAGGCTTCCGAGGTAAAAGCCTAAAGGTCGATTAATTGTTATTGTATGAACCGGACATTACTGGATTATGTTTTACCTAAGGTTGTTCAGGTGGAAGAACACCTATTGCTAGCTACATCAAGGTGCACATTTGATGGAATATACCGAGAAGTGTCCCTTCTCCCCCCTTTACTCCCCGCTTCTCAATTGCCCAATATGAATAACATATCTCCTCGACTGCGACAAGGGCACACATTTAGCGGTAGCGGCGTTCGCCCTAACCATATATGGAAAAGAATTGTGTGCCCTTCTCGCAGTCGAGGAGATACCATAGTTATGTTGGCGACAACTGGCGTCAATCACCGCCTTTCGGGACCGATGTACATACATGCGACGGCTCGACACTAACGGCTTTCATTGGTCGCGGCTTATCCCAGAAAGTTCTTGGTTCGATAATCCTATCATCTCAGGGACCAAAGGGCCAAGCATGGGGCTAAAGCTGCAGTGCTCTCGGTTTAATAGTAACTTACGAATGGAGTGGACGAGGCAAGTCGTGGACAAAATGATTGTCACATTCTACTCTTATCCCCTTAAACCTCACCGAAATGAGATCAATGAATAAGCCATTTTGCATCTGCACATTTCAAAATATTCATTGCTTAATAGGCCAATAATATGCAAGCTAGCCATATCAACCACTCCCTTTTAAGCGTTTTGGTTAACTTTTCACAGTTTTCCAAATACCTAGTTGCATCGGAATAAGTTGCTCTGAACCAGTGCAGGGTGTGTCAATTATTTTGTCCACGGCCTGCAAGGGTTATTGGGTCGAAAAATCCCGCTCCCTTAGAACAGATTTCCGCAAGTGATCTTCGCTCGCCTTATAGGGAAGTAAGGTAAGCACACCGTACGGCCCGTGTGTTAGGTATAGGTCTGACTCTTAAGCCCGACCACTTTGTATGATCCGTGTGAGACCTGGCAATGGCCCCCGGAAGCCCCGGAAGCCCTGGAGCCATGAAAACAGCCTTTAAAAAGAGGGCTGTTCGGCGGCAAGCAACCTCTCGTACCTACAAGTAAGTAAAAGTAAAAGTGCGTTGCTATTCGGGCAATATTGGTTTTTTCTAGAGGGTTTATCTGCTCGAAGGCCTTAAGGCGCGCTCGCGGCAGCGATTTTTCTGAATGTTTAAGGCCTAAAACGGAAGCAAAGCTTAGGTACCGTAGCCGTCTGGAAGGCCCACTAAAGCTTTTCCTGGGGGAAACTGATTAGATCAATGTGGCGAATAGAAAAAGAGTGCTACCAACCTTCAGAAAATTGTTGCCGCTAGCGCCTTAAGGCCTTCAAGCAGATAATCCCACCCATGGCAGCTGTGGCCCTACAAAAGCTTTTGACGGTACCGAGTAAGTGGCCGGATATTAACAGCCTTGTCAGGTACCCCTTAGCGGGACAACCAGTGTTATCACTATATCAAGGGTTTAATTCATGTAAAGGCTTTCTTAATTAAAATTAAATAATGTTTAAATCTAATTTAAGATAGAATTTACATAGTATCGAATAAATTAATATAAAGATTAAATAAAGTAAAGAAATTTAAAACTTAATAAAGAAAATGTACTTACTTTTATAATGTAATATATATTATATTATGTAATATGTATTACTTTATACAATTTTTAATAAATTAGTAATATAGTTTCTATATTATATTTATTGATTTATATTAACTACATATAAGTAAAGTTAAATTTTTAAATAATCACTAAGCTTATAATAGTTATGTATTATTTAATATCACGCTGATAACAAAAGAGGTACTTTTATAGAAGTTTTATTATTATTGTATAAATTAAGACTTAACGAGCATCATAGCTACTACCGCATGGCGTGCACATGTTAAGATGGGGTTTACACCTACTTAGAAAAATACATACAGCCCAAATAGCAACGCTTAATTAAAATAATGTAGATGCAACTAGAGTAGCGATAAGCTGACTGACTACAGGGACAGTACCCTGATGCGGTAGAAAACCCGAATGGAAGCTTAGGATACGCAGTAGGCACTCGTACATACCTACCAACACCTACCTACCTATTTGGGTAGAGGGAATTTTGCGTTTGCGCGCTGTTGCGACCGTTGGCTCGGGGTCCTCATTAACAGTGGTCAAATCTCTCTCTGATGTTCATACCTCCTGGGGCATAGAGATCAAACTACCCAGAACAGAACAGTTTACTCTCTCACCCTTTGCACGCGGTTATCTGGTGCACGTAGAGCTCTCTCTTTCGTACTATAGGAGAATTGTAGAGGGGCGACCACGGGCTTATCAAGCACGGATGAGTTGTACTTAGAGAACGCCCATAATCTGGGAAAGAGTTCGACCAAAATTGCCCCTCTACCCCCTCCCCCTCTTCGTCCTCCCTTGCACGGTACCTTGTATGTGTGGACAAAAAGATGGATGGATACATGGACCCTGGTCTGCAGGTACAAGTTTGCGATCTTGCAACTGAAAGGAATCGATCCCCACTGCCCTTCGCCTATCACTTCCTTCTATTTTCTGTACGTTTTGCAAGTATCGTCTTTAGACTAGCATGGGACATGGGCTGCTTCACCTCTTTTAAACCATAAGTTGTTGTAACTGTCCGCGGGTGCCTGTGGGCTTTGGGCCTTGGGCCTTAGGGGAAATTAGCGGTGAATGTACTACAAATAAATTGAAGCTCTTCCCTTCGTTCTGCTGCCCATCCCTACCACTCATTCCCTCCGCGACTGCCAACCACCGCTACGACTACCACCACGACTACCGCCACGACTGACTGCTGCTACTATTGCTGGTGGCATTCCTATCCTTCTTCTTGATACCCAGAGAATTCCCTTGCTCGCTCACTCACTCCCTCACTCAGTGCTTTCCAGTCGCGGCCTTCGAGTAGTCGTTTGTTTAGGTAGTAATCCATCATGGCTGCCCGTCCTCAGAATATTGGCATTAAGGCCATTGAAATTTACTTCCCCAGCCAAGTACGTTACCAATCCCCCCAAAAGTCGAGTCCGGCCTGCCTGTTAAGCTGACACTACCGTCTGACCTGCAGTATGTTGAGCAATCAGAGCTTGAGAAGTTCGACGGCGTCAGCACCGGAAAATACACAATTGGTCTCGGCCAGACCAAGATGACCTTTTGCGACGACCGAGAAGGTCAGTTACCCCTTTTCAAGCTTCCAGCTATTCTGCCACCTTGTAGGAGTCCATTGGGTGACTAAAAATCTGCCATATACCTACAGATATCTACTCGTTCGCTTTGACCGCCGTGTCCAAGCTCCTGAAGAACTATAATATCGACACGAACTCGATTGGCCGCCTCGAGGTCGGTACCGAGACCATCCTCGACAAGTCTAAGTCCGTCAAGACGGTCCTGATGCAACTGTTCGGAGACAACACCAGCATCGAGGGTGTTGACACTGTTAACGCCTGCTACGGTGGCACCAACGCTTTCTTCAACACGGTCAACTGGGTCGAGTCGAGTGCCTGGGACGGGAGAGACGCCATTGTCGTTGCTGGAGATATTGCTCTCTACGCCAAGGGCAATGCTAGACCCACTGGTGGCGCCGGCTGTGTCGCCATGTTGGTTGGCCCGGACGCCCCTATTGTTGCCGAGCCTGGTTTGCGTGGAACTTACATGCAGCATGCCTATGATTTCTACAAGCCCGACCTTACCAGCGAATACCCCGTTGTCGACGGTAAATTCTCCCTGACCTGCTACACCCAAGCCCTCGATGCTGCCTACCGTGACTACAACAAGCGCGAGGCCAAGCTGCAGAGCGCGAACGGCCACGCCAACGGCAACGGTGTTGATGCCTCCAAGACCCCTCTTGACCGGTTCGACTACATGGCCTTCCACGCTCCCACTTGCAAGCTTGTCCAGAAGTGTTATGCCCGTCTCCTCTACCACGACTACCTCGCGGACCCCGACAACGTGGCCTTCGCCGAGGTGCCTGGCGAAGTCCGCGATATGGACTACAAGACGTCACTGACTGACAAGGTCATTGAGAAGACCTTCATGGCCTTAACCAAGAAGCGTTTTAGCGAGCGCGTCTCGCCAGCCCTCCAGGTTGCCACCCTGTGCGGTAACATGTACTGCGCCAGCCTCTGGGGTGGCTTGGCCAGTTTGATATCCCACGTCGATAGCGCCACTCTGCAGGGCAAGAGAATTGGCCTCTTCAGCTACGGCTCTGGTCTCGCCGCCAGTTTTATGTCGTTGCGCGTCATCGGCAGTACCGAGCGGATATCCAAGATTCTGGATATCCCTAACAGACTGGCTGCCCGACGGGCAGTCTCCCCAGAGACATATGAAGCCGTGAGTTACCTCTCTGGCAACATCCCAACCTTTCCTGGTTAATCCAAACTAACCCCCCACACTTTTAGTTCTGTGATATGCGCCACAATGCCCATCTGCAAAAGAACTTCCGGCCCAAGGGTGACGTGTCTACCATCGCGAGCGACACCTACTACCTCGAAAATGTGGACGACATGTACAAGCGATCTTACTCTATCAAGGCATGATTTATGCCTGGGAGTCACGGAATCTGATCTTGGTTGCTTAGCATAGACCGGCATTTCTTGTATGCATCGCTGCTACTAAAGGGCCATCTCACTCGGGTATCTGCACTTTAGCTCACCATTAACTAGAGGAAGACCTATACAGTGGAGGAAGACGATCGTGGAATAAGATGTCCACTGATATGACCGGGCGTTTAGATTGCCCAGCTTGTATATACCAAGAGCCCTTTTTGTGTTCAACATACACAGAGGGTGATTTATAATGAACAGAGATCAAATAAGCTGGCCGCCGAAGAATCATTCTGCCCCCCTAGTGGCCTGTGGGTGGCCATTGATGTCTGCTAACGTTAAGTCATGGGTAGCCATTATGCTTATTCGCTAGTGTTTATGGTTTACCTGGAAGCCCCTCGACCGAAGACAAAAGTTGTCGCTTACGGCGACATTGTTAATAATGTCTCAACTGTAAGCCAACGAAGCCTCCCACTAATAAATAAAATACTTGCCTGGTGATCCTTGGTGAAGAAGGAACGATAACAAGGCGTAGTATCTCGCCGGGGATTTAGGGCATGATGGTGAGGACCAAGCAACTGACCACCCCCTGACAACCTATTGTCAACTTATATCGGCCGCTGATTAAGGTATTTAAGGGCAACAAGTCTATAGCAGCCCTTAATCCCAGGCATCATGGATTCGTAAACAGAAATTTGACCTTAGGCGATAATAACGCATCCCAAAAAACAGAAGCGACGTCTATCAAAACCGTGTTAAACAACCTCGTACCTCTCTTCGTCTTATGCTGACTTCCAACTTCTACCGATAAAATCTCGCCGTCCCCATTTCTCAAACGCGTAAGAAGCTGATCCGCATCTTCTCATTCATTCTGTACTGCATCGTATAAGGGATCATCTCTCTAGCATTCGCCCTCGGTTCCCCGACCCCTTTATCCCCATTCCTCTTCTCGATGCCCGCAATTTTTCGATTCATCTATCTAGTTGCCGTCGACGGTCATTTCTATCTTGCCTTCTCTCCCTCTTCCTTGTGTTCTTCTCACAGTGCACGACCAGGGCAGACCAGCAAGAGGAATAGTTGAAGCTGCAAGAAAGCGACGCCTCTCCTGCAATATATCCATCCCTCGCTTCTTCCCAATAAGCCTTCGCCGGCCGTTACATACCCATGAACGATGTTGACGGAGCCGGAGGCTGCTGTAGAGTCCTTGGCTGCAGCGGCACGGAGTCACTCGGGAACGGCCAAGCGCCACGGCGACCTGGACGGTTCCCTCGACGACCTATGTGGCGTGCACGAAGAAGCATCCAACTCCCGGGACGCGTCGGAAACGGGAGCTACTGAATTCGTGTTGGGTATCGTAAATATGACAACTCTGACACCTGAGACGTTCTTCAAATTCTTCGTCCCTCAGAAACACCATTTATTACCCGCTCCTCCGTCTCGGCGGCGATCCTACTGCATTTTCCGCGCTTGAGGTTGGAGTAACTTCCAGCCGTCTAGACGTGTGGCCAGCCGACGATGTGGCCGATAAAGACGACCAATTCTTTAGGTTGGCGGCAGGCGCAGATGATGCGAACCCGGGCTGCGGGAAACTAAAGCCCTTGCCTGGCGTCGTGTCCAGTGTCGGTTCGTTGGCGGTATATCGTCCGAAGTATGGGTATATAACGACCGCTTTCGGCTTGGTGATTGATGTGGAGTCGACATCTAAGCATATCTGGCTCGTTCATGGCGGCGAGCGCGACGACGAACGCCAAGACGAATGCGACAAAATATGCGCGGATCTTCTATCGGAGTATGGGGAGGACAATAGTGAGCCACGGGGCGCAGAGGTCGACAGCCATACGCCAGTAGAGCGCATCTGCGACGAGCATCAGGGCCCACTGATTGTGGCGGACAAAACTCTGTCGGGCTCTTCGGCACGCGGTGGTTACATCCGTGCGAATCCTTCCCCTTTTGACATTACATGGCTAGATCAAACCTGGGATGAACTGCTTTCTCCTTATGAGCCTTCGGGCCTACGGCGCACTCGGATCGCTCGAGGTATCGCTGCATCTGCCCGCCGCGTGGGACCCAGGCTACAGACCATGAATAAGATGGAAATCCTTTCGATGGGTGCAGAACCTAAGTGAGAACCGCACCGAAGCCGGAAATAACCGTTGGAACGTGCAATGAGAGGATCAACTGCTAAGCCGGTGACAGTCCTAACATCATATAGATATACATTGCATATTGAAAGCGGAAGAGGTCGCGAAACACTTTACATATCACCCAGCCTCGGGCGTCCGGCGCAGCAACTTTCTCATCTGCTATGGACGCCACCGACGCGCCTGTGAGGACGGATACACCGTCGTGCCTGTGAGCAATGATGGAGTGGATAGAGGGGGCCATCTCTCCAACGAGAGCGAGTATAACCAACATGGTTGTGCCCCAAGCGACGGTTAATGGAAGAGACGGTTTCGACGCTGAATATGACCTGTATTAGGCGATGGCGATGGCGGTGGCCCTGGCGATGGCCCTGCAAGAAGAGATGACAGAGCACAGGATGCTGCGTTACCCCTGCAGGCGGACGTGTCGACGCCGGAGCATGAACAAGACGTTAACGTTTCCCAAACCAAAAAATAACTAGATTACGAAAGTAATTTAATGCTTAAAACAAGTTCGCGTGAACTTTTTGCCATTCGGAAACGTTATATTTGACGGTTTTCGCATGCAGGGTCCATGGACAATACCTCCACCGGCCTACCGGGCGACGACGGATGGTCCATCTTCGGAATCGGAGGGTGGGCTGCCATTAAAGCCACCGCCGACCGATTTCGTGATGCTCGCCCGTATTCGCCAGCGTTAATTTACGGACCAATTCGGCAAGCTCGGCGCCGGACCTTCCGCGTCGGAACCCCTTCCTTCGCCCAACAGCTTTTAGCGAATCTCCCAGAGATTCCCCCAACACGAGAGACTCAAGCGACACAAGATACGGAGAGACTGTGCTTGGTACTGGTGTGGAGGAGAGATGGTTGGATCCCCTCGCACCCTCCTTTCCCTCTCGGGAACACAATGGAACTGGTACTGGCTTGCCCAACCGCTTCTATGGTTTTCGTGGTGGCTCGAGAGGCGACAGCTCAGAAGAGGACGGAGGGTCCGCACTTGGCAATAGTATAGAGGGCCGGCGTGGGGTTGGCATCACTTGTGTCCGTCCTTGCAGACGTCATGGCACCGTTCCTACCCGTATTATCGAACCGCGGACGAGATGCATGCTGATGAGATAGCGGCTATGTCTCACTACGACAATGATGATCATCCTATGAATACCGAGGAGGCGTGGCTCAATCTGGCTATAATCGCCGATCTTGGCAACGGCAGGCGGGACATTGACCAGGAGGATTGCGAGTCGCTGGCAACTGATGAGCAGGGTAGGGGGGCAGGTGCACAGCCAGGCTCTACAGGGTTCTTTATCCACGCCTTCGACGTCTGAGACTCTGTTCCCCACGTCCGCAACTCAGGGGGGTGTTTCGGCAACGGCTGAGGATGACGAGGAATTCCAAGACACTGGCCAGACCAGACAGCCGCGTCGGAGCGTAGAAACTAACCAAACGAGGGCGACGCATAATCGCTTCAGTGAAACGACAAAGAACCCGAGAAAGAGAGCGTGAAGGATGAGCAGAGCGAGGATGCGAAAGATAATAATCAGCATGCGTCTACCTCGCTCAAGCAACCCAGACACTCCGGGAGGTAACATATCCGAACACTGTCTGTCCCAGACCACTAAAGAATTAACGGTGTTAGGCTGGTACCACACTGGCCGGTGAGTGAACTTGATACGACAATCATCGATTATGCTTGGAGGACTCTTGGAAAGAAGCGAGAAGACAACCACGGCAATGGTGGGAAAGGCACTGACGCCTGTGTTTGGTTTATACTTAAGCACTGGCGACTCGGCTCGTGGGAATTATGGATGTATGGCTGCTGCGGTAGCGAACGGATGTGGATTCACAGATGTTAGATAAGAATTGCGGTGTCAACATTCATGATACTTACCCACCATTGTGCGACACTGCTAGGAAAAGTAATGAGTTTGCAGAAGAAAAAAAAGGGTTACTATAGACCGATCTGTAATGCTGGATTCCTGTATTGAGTTGGAGGAGTACTTGCGCACAGAATGTACAGTAGAGCCTTGGGGGAACACTTGGCGGTTCACTCATATATGGTAGACGATACTAGAGACAAGCATGAACTAGTCCCATCAGGAAACCTGCTATAATCTGGTGACGTGAATCGGACCCGAGAAAAGGGAGACCATCTTCAGCTACCCCGAAGATGTTCTCTTCATTGAGGATGATTTTCGGTAGGTCTCCACCGGCGGCCGGAACTATTCTCTCGTCTACGTCTCTAAGTCATGACTCTTTAGAGCTGACGGGAAAACCAGATGTTGCTATGAAGGTACCAACTAGGTGGCGACGGGTGAGGAGTGTCAAAGTACAATCAATCTCAGCATAGGAAACCTTCCTAGTCCTCATGGTACGCTATGCGCCCGCGTGGATGGACCTTCCAGACCGCGCCATGTAGCCGGAAATCTCGGGTGTACAAAGGTCTATCTATCACTCTACCGTACGCGTCATTCGTGTTTCGTCATGAAACCAATACGAAGGTATAGGACTCTATGACAGCTTCTCCTTTTCGCCCGCGCCGGTCCACTTCCAAGTTGCATCGCGGTGATACATATAGTCCTTGCTCTGGATGCCCTTCCGCAGGCCGGCCATCCCACCGACGGGCCACAGAGACTTCAGCCAGGGCTTCCAGCCCTGCTCCCCCTCGCCCGGCTTGACCCTGACCTTGTCGTAGACGCTCGGAAGCGATGTGGCCTTGTACTTCCGCCGCAGCGCCTCGTACCACTCGCGGTTCCCGTAGGCGGCCCAGAACTCGGGCTCGCTGTAGTACGTGTGCGCGTAGAGCCACTTCATTCCGCCAAGCTCGCTCACCTTGCGCTCAAGGTCGCGGTTGACGCGGACGAACCCGGCGCGGTCCTTGGGGCCCCAGCCCCAGACGCCCAAGTTGAGCATCTCGCCACCGCCGCTGCCGTTTCCGTTGCTGCGCAGGTGCGGGTGGAAGGTAGGGCCCGGCGGTGTCTTGAGCGGGCACAGCCACAGGGGCCAGATCTCCAGGTTGTCGGCCACGTAGTCGACGAACTGCTCGGCCGTCTCGTAGGGTATGCCCAGGTCCTGCACGAAGAAACGCGCGCTCTCGCCGCTGCCGTGCAGCGCCCGGTACAGCATGCGAGTGTGCAGGAAGTCGTCGAGGAACCAACGGAAGAACCGATTGAACGGCACCGGCCAGAAGTAGTCGAACGCCGCCTGCCCGACCCAGAACCCGCCCCGGTCATACCGGAACAGGTACTCGCCCAGCGGAATATACTCAGTCGCCGTGCCCTTGGACGGCTGGTTGGGCTTCGTGGCCGAATCGGAGCTGGACGGCGAGGCGGAGGAGGGAAGTGCCTGGGTGAGTTCTCTGGCATGCATATAGAACCAGGGGTCCCAGGCGTGGCTGAAGGTCTGCACTCTCTCGCCATTCGTCGGCGCTTCGTCCGTGAGCCGTCCGCTGACGATCACGCCGTGGTCCTTGGAAAACAGAATGCCGTCCACGTAGTCGTTCTCCTCCCTCGCGCACTCCTCCCGCACGGCACGAATGGCCTCGGCCACGCTGCTTGTCCGACGATACGTCGTCTTAACGTACCTCTTGGCCTCGATAAGCCTCAACTCCAACAAGGTCGCGATGCCGAGGGACCCGACGGCGCCGGCCGCACCGCTGAACAGATCAGCGTACTCGGACCCTTTGTCCGGGCGCGCGACAACGACCTCACCGTCAGGTAGCACCATCTCGACGGCGTTGACGGTCTCGTCGAAGTAGCCGTGCCTAAAGCTGCTCGACTCGCCGGCGGTACCCGCGAAGCCGCCGCCGGCCGTGATTCCCGGGAACTCCATGACGACAGGGGGCACGAGGCCGTGGGGCAGGGTGCGCTCGACGACGCGGTCCATGGGAACGTTGGGCTCGACGAGGGCGACACGGCGCTCGGCGTCGACCTCGAGCACGCCGCTAAGTGCGGTGATGTCCACGAGCCGCGCCCCCGCCTTCTGGGCCGTCGGCCGCGTCGAGTTGGTGCTCCCGTGCCAGATCCGGTAAGGCTCCCCCCGCTCGAACAGCGAGCGGACCGTCGACGCGATGAGCCTTACGGCCTGTCGGTGGCCTTCCATGGGTGAGTGCAAGATGAGTGAGCCCGGCAAGGCGGAGTGTCCTCTCCTTGTGACGGAAGTGAAAGTGCGAGCAGTCCTACTGGGTTGGTTCCCGCGCCCTATGCGGGCCAATGGCGCTTTCGGTTTTATGATATATGTGCCGGAGCCTGAGCCTGGGCTTTAAGCTTGAATCTCAGGTGAAATGGGCCGAGGTCAGACTTTTTAGCGAGTGGTGAACTGAAATATTGGGATCTCACAAGGTGCTCTATCTAAGCCCTGTAGGGGTCCGCTGGAAGCACTAATAATTTACCGACCCAGCGGCTTCTGCACCCGCCGGGTTAGGGTAGATTACGGTCAAATGGATTCAACTCCCATGGAGCCCCAAGTAAGACAACCAAAGGTGTCTGAAGTTCGTAATATTGTCGGATAAGCCTACTAGTACTTGGAAGTGGTGACTTTTTTGGAGCGTTCTAACTGCAAAGCACTTGCGGTAGCCCCTCCTTCTCGCTGACTTCAACTCACGCGCATGGATATATACAAGGGCCATTGTAGCGGAATGCTCATTTCATTATGTATTACACGGTAAATCCTTATATGCAATTCTATGCTCGTATATGCCCCTTCCTTCAACTATCTACAGTTTCACCGATACCTCAGTTAGCTGCTCGCGGCCAACTCTGTTGTGAGCCATATCCCTTACGTCGTCCTCAGAGAAAGGGCTCAATGTCGCGGTATCAATTGCGACGTCCTGCAGCGTCTTTGCCTTGATCGAAGTGCAACTAGGCTCGATCTTCGTCGCGTCTTCAACAGCCCTCTTGATGAAGTCCGACCAGCCCTGTAGGTTCCGCCTAGACTCCGCCCGGTGTGGAATGATCAGCGGGAACACATGCGGCATCGCCTCATATTCCTCGAATACTACACGCACGCCGTCTTTAATCAGCTTCGAAACCAGGTACTTATCTTCATCCGCCAGGCACTCCCAGCCGCAGCAGATGTAGATAGGCGGGGAACCCTCCCATGACCGATTGAGCTGCAGGCTGACGAGCGGATGTAATAAGTAGGCATCATCGACGTAGAGATGTCTTCGGGGCGGTTTCGCTGGCCAGACATCGTCAGGAGGTGGCTGCTCCGCGGCAAGTATGCTTTTCGGCGGGAGGTAATCCCATTTCAAGTTCGAATCCCAAGACGGCATGCTTTGTACGATGTCCAACCAAGGCGAGCTAGCCGTCACCGCAGCGGGAAGCGGGACCTCCCGCTCCTCGCCGAACCAGGTAATCCTGCGTCCCTGTCGTCGGATTTCCAACAGGGCCTGGAGTAGTGCGAGACTAAGATTTCCGCCCGCGCTGTGACAACGGTTAGTTTCTCGCCTTGAGAGTTGACATCTGTGCCCTCACCTGTCGCCGCCGAACACGATATCACTAGCGGGCACAGCTTCATGGATCGAACCCGGAGGGGGGTAGAGAAGGGTGAAGTAGGAGACGAAGGCATCCAATAAAGCCGACGGGAACGGGTGCTGCGGTGCGAGCCGGTACCGGACAGAGTACACACGCCCGCCGGTCAACTTTGCCAGCCTCTTCGTACAAGGTCTATGCGTGGATGGATCGCAAAGATAGTACGCTCCACCGTGAAAATATAGAATCGTTGGTGAGCTCTTGCATTCCTTCATCATTTCTCGGTACTTCTCCTCCTCAGAGATTGCCGGCAACGGCGAGCCAGGATCGGCGTTCGCCCGGTAACCTGTCCATTCCGCCTGTACGGATGCAATGTCGGGGATCCTGAACGACGTGGTACTTGATTTTTGTTCTTTCATACCATCAATAGCTGCTAACAGGGCGTCCCTGATATGATCCTCCGGGGGGATCTTCGAAGCCACCTTGGTAACCCATATCCTCCCCTTGATGCCCGGGTCCCTAAGGGTCATGGCCTGAGTCTTCGAAATGGGACTCGGCTCAGACGGGTCGAGTAACGACCTTAGAACCGAGATTGTCACATCGCTCTTCATATCCAAGTATCGTGAGGATTCTGACATATTGAGAAGATGAAGCAGGATTACTCTGACGATAAGAGGGACCTTAGGCAGGACCGCGAAGAGAGCCTCGAGTCTAGACGACTCAAGCCAGCCCAGCCTCTTTTCACCGTCCTGGGTAGGCATGAGGATGAGTAAGACGAAGGAAGTATCTCTATGAAAGAAACGGTGTCGTGGCAGAATGAACGTAAAATCCCGATGGCTAATAGGACAGACTTCGGGAAATCGTTTAAGATGGTCCACGGAAAGTACCTAAATATGAACAAAAATGCCTATAACACAGGTTGCGTAGGTACGTGCTCTCCAATGGCGCTGCTGAGATACTTCCAAATAGCCAGGAAATCCTTATCAAGAAGATGTAGCAAGTCGAGTCCGCAATAAGTTGCTTCTTATTAGAGTAGTTGTAGCGATAGTCTTCACCGCACCAGGGTTCGTGACGCACCTACCAGCACGGGAGGTCATCTGGGGAACACCACATGCCAAAAGACACCAACCATCTCCAATCGGGCGTGGCGGTGGCAAGCTCAACAAACTCTGTCCAACTATTTCACTGAGTAGTCGCGGTCCGAAATGTGGCAGACAGGGGAAGCGAACTTGACGCAAAACAAAAGCGCGTGGGATCGATTTCGCTTGCTACCAATAGGGCTAATTAATAAGCGTGATTGAGTTGAAAAGATGACGACAAGGCGCTGAAATCGCCGCTCCATACCGAGCCTCGGCACATTGATAAGTAGCCGTGGGAGGGATATGTAAGTAACCAAACCGCTGTGCACTTGGCCCCGATGCAATTAGGAATCAGAACGGAAATACTTGTCAAGGCGAATATGCATATATCTATGTATGGGTTATATAGTTCTCCGACACCATGCAGATTTCAGTTCCACTCCCTTCAACAGCGAGCAAACATGAAAGTTGCTGAGAAGGCTTCCGTTTCTTTGGGGGGGGGGAGGGGGGGGCAGTGTGGTACGGTATCAGTTGGTGGTTGCATCAGCAAGACCCTTCGTGGGCTTTTTGCTACCATGATTATATAACACGTACTTACACAGCGAAGCCGAGCCGCTTGAAGCCCTTTACACATCATTATAAGATGGAGAGGTCTTTTGCTCGACACAGAATCAACATGAGTGTCGCTGCAATATCATGCTTTGAAAACCTTCGCCAGAAAACCACGTCCCGTGTGCTTTTAATAATTGGTGCTCACATCCTGAATAACGTATTAAAATTTATATGAGAATACGCCGTACAGCGTAACCCCAAAGGTATGTAGGTCGCTAATGTCCCCTGGTCCCCTTATGGGGTGCTCGCCGGTGGTGATTGTGGTCCGCTGGCAGCCTTGGTCGCCGACAACTGCCAAGATGGGATAGAAGCCCTGCCTGCCGGCAAGCCGCTTCCAAAGGGGCTCGAGCGGCCGCCTAGCGAGGATAGATAGTCCTGCCTGGTGGCAGGAGCCGGCGCCGAGGAAGAGGCGCTCCCGTCTCCGTTCATCTTACTGGCTTCTCCGTCCTCCTTAGCCGCCGCATCCACCGCCGGGCTGGCGGCGGCGTTTGTAAGGGGGAGAGGGTTACTCGTCGCGCCAGTGTTCAGGGCGGGGTCGGTAGGGAATGCGTTGCCGTTGCTAGGTCGAAGAGGGTTACTCGTCGCGGCGGTGCTCGCGGCTGACGCGGAAGTCATCCTCTGGCTGATCAGTGACTTGAGGCTCCTGACCTCGGCACTGATCTCCTTCAGCCGACCGTCGGTGAACTCTTTCTGCGCCGACATGGCGTTAGGTAGCGCGCTCTTGAGGGACTTCATGTCGTCGCGTAGTCGGTCCGTCTCGTCCTCCTGTCGGCGGCTGGCCGATTTGGTATCCCGCATGAAACTCTCCAGTTCCTCGAGGACCTTGTCGAGCTTCTCAGTCCGCTCCTTCTCGGACGACTTGAGTGTCTCAGTGTCCTTAACAAGCTGTTCAAGCGTCGCAAACGCTTTCTCGAACTGCTCATCCACCGTCGCCTTGTCCTTCTCCAGTTTCTCCGGCGTCGGCGGGGATACCAGGGGGTAAACGTAACGCTATGCCTCTTTGTTAGCGCTTGCGAAGGGCTAACGACGCGACGCGGAGACGACGTTACCTTGGTAAGGAAGTATATGCCATAGCCAACTCCGCCCATCACGGTGGCCATGATGAACCAATCTCTCCAGTCCCTTTTCGGCGGTTCTGGCGGTGGAGGCTGCCACCCATAAGGTTGAGGCGGATACTGTCCATAGTACGGCTGTTGTGGTGGTGATTGCTGTTGTTGTTGTTGTTGTTGTCGAACTACCTGCTGCGACGGCGGCGGTGAAGCGCTTCCGGCGCGGGCATAGGCGGCATCGATCTCCTCTTGGGTTAGGTTCTTGGATCTCAGAAACGAGAGTTGGCTTTCGACAGGAGAAGACGCGACGTTCGGGTCCTGTAAGACTAAACAAAGAATTTGTTAGATAACGATGGGCAGCGCGAACACTCGGGAAGGGTTGGACCTACACGCGACGGCGGAGGCCACGACGTCCTCGCGGATTGTCATGATGGGCGCGTTACCGGCTTACCATGACAGACTCGCAAAGTAGAACGACGACTAACGGAAGGGGCGCGATCTCTAAAGTCGACAATGGGGATCTATCGATTCAGTTGATAGTGTAACGTTGGTAGTCAACTAGCAATTCACCCAGCCACAGCTTGGCCGAGGCAAAAGTGACGGCAGCAGCTCTCACATGGCGGAAGGGCAACCGACGCGATGCTAACTAATACCTAATAAGTATGGGCTCTGTCCGGGTACCTAAGGGGTATCCGGTATACTATAGTACGTATCGGTGTGCGCTAAGCTCAGCGCCACCTTACCTGTCCGGCAGTACCTACTACCTAGGTAGGTACTGGACCGATGATGTATACGCCCACTTAAGGCGGAGCTTATCCCGCGCCGTGGTCCGACGTATAGCACTGAACCCGAGGTCATTAGGTACCTAGGTACTGAGTAGGTAGGCAATACAACACTACCTTACCATGAACGAAGAGGATTGGAACAGTCGATGTCATGGGGTTCATCGAATTCAAGTTCTATTCATCACCTCTCGAAATGGACGAAGTAGGTGCTTATGCAGCTTTATCTCTTGCAATTAGTAAATGTCTACCTATGTCATGGCCTTCCCAGTATATTCTACCTATGTGTCTACCGTCCTTGACCTCGGACTTTTAGTCTTGGCTAGCGACGAGCTGTCCTTGATACTACCCAGTAGGGAGCGAGCCCAGTGTGACCCTGTAACCAGCGCCGCAAATGCTTCTAAAGGAAAACGCAACGCCCGGCGAAAAGAAAGAAGAAGAACCCTTTGAGAACAAAAATGTTAAAGCTTGACCAACCATATCACCAACTCATCAACCCCTTCGTCCGATCGAACCCACCCCTCAGCTGCCGATCCGGCTTGACCACCTTGCCCTGCAGCACCGTGTACTTAACGATGTTCTCGCAATCCTCGGGCTTTACCCTCGCAAGCCATATGCACTGTGCGGCGCCGAAGTCCTCTTCCTCCCCGCTCTCTTCTCCGCCCTCGGTCTCGGTTTTCTTCTCGCCATCTCCTCCTTGAGCACCCTCTGCCGTGTTCTTCTTCTCCTTCGCAGCGCCTTTCTTGATCGCAACGCCCTCGCCCTCCGGCAACCGGCCCCTCGCCACGCCGTCGATCCCGAACGCGTCCGGCCGCCGGTAGATCATCATGTTGGCGCTGTACTTGTGCCCGCCGACGTGGCTGATGAAGTATATGCCAACGCCACCGGGCCGCTCGTCGTCGAGGTCGCGGTACAGACCCAGGGGCCGCAAGTGGCGCTCGAGCTCCTTGCGCAGCAGGGGCGCGCTCTGGCCGCACCGCGCGTCGCGCGTCTTCTGCGAGCAGAGAAGGATGAGGGCGCTGTGGGGAGACGGCCGGGCGGTCAGCTCCTTCGCGGGCGCGGGAATGGACTTCGGGATAGAAACGGGAGCGAGGGGCGTGGTGTTCGTCGGCGCTCTGTTAACGTAGTCGGAGATCAGCGTCTGGACCGAGGCCGGCGTCACGTTCTCGATGACGGTGAAGGCGGGCAGCAGTAACACCGTGGTTGGCTGCGAGTAGTCCGCCGTGTGTGTCGGCGTGGGCATGTTGGAGGCCGAGAGCATGAGTCTCTGTATACGCAGAACTCGAAATTAGTTTATGATAACATGATGCCACGAGCCGCATTAGCATTCCCGCTATAGCGGATTCCCTACTTATGTTGTCCAGGGCACGGGGATCCCGTATATAAGGGAAAGGAACATACCCCGTTCTCCGGCTTGTCCGCCTTCCCGATGGCCTGCATGACGCTGCCCTTCTCGTCCTCTACATCGCGCACCCAATCGCTCTTGCCCGTGGCGACGAGAAGGTGGGTGCTCCAGCCCTTGACGTGGCCGTACAGCACGTCTTCCTCGTCTATCTTGAATCCGCGAGGGTAATTGATGTGGCAGCTCTCGCAGTCGTGGGTGCAGTCGTCGCCGTCGACCTCCGGGGTAGTCCGCGGGAATAGTTGCTCGATGGACGCCTTGCTGTCGGAACCGGCACCCGAGTCGCCAAGGGCGAGTTTCTTGGCGCCGCCGAGCAGCGATTTAAAGCCCAGGGCCATCTTTTGCTTCAGAGGGGGGGGCGGAAGATGTGTATTGGATAGCATCATTAAGGCGACTAAGCGTTAGGGGGGTTGCTCCGAGGAATCCTTATCTGATCCGACAAGCGCCCGTCGAACCGGCCGAAATTAAAGTGGGATGGGCGACTCAGGTACCGAGAATTAACACTACTAGGTAATGTAGGTAGGTAGGTAGGCATGTAGGTACCTACTAAGTATGTCGGTCGATGTTCCTCTACCGAGTACGACTTCCACAGCGTTTTCCTCAATTTGCTTTAACGGTTATGGAGTGATCGAACTTGCTCGAGGGTCACTTTTGAAATAAATAGAGCTCTTCGGTATTCTCCTCCTCTAGAAAGCTCCACATAATGTTTTATTGATATGTGCGTGCATAAAGACTACAGTCGCTGACAGGATGAAGGATTCGGGTCGGATAAGCCAGCTCGGGTTTACCGTATGGCGCGGCTCGGCTCCGAAGCATGTAGTGTCGACTAGATACTTACGTGTTTACAATAAGAACACTCTATCGAGGAGATGGCCGATGCCTGCGAGTCTATGTATGTATTATATACATGTATGTGCAGGTTCTTTCCGCTGGCTTGACGGTATATAAACTGGGGAGCCGTTATGGAGTTTGTGCAAGAAGGGGTTGATGATAACAGACGAACAAACATAGGCAGCTGAACAGGTTGCAGAGGGGTGAGCTCGTATTATACCTACCTTGGTAGCTCTTTGTAGTGGCTATGTGGACGGTCTGCGATCGAAAATACAGTTCTGATAATTCCGACAATCTCGGACTTGCGAATCCGCCGGAGTTAGCATATCAGATGTCTTGCGGAAACGTGACTGGTTTAGAGCTCTGCCCATTTCCTGATTTGGCAATTCCATGAACGCGTGTAAGAAGTACAATATACAGGCAAGTCCTGAATCAAGTACTACTCAAAGTACTTGTACAAGTACCTCGGCAGGCAATGAGGCTGTGGTGGCGAAGCCATAGTGTCACTGGTCAAACTATCGCCACCGAGTGAGCACTTTTACTAGTCAGCAAGTACTTACCCGGTAAACGTATATATCAGGCCAGGGGCCGCACTTCAGCCTCCAGTGTGACTTGCATACTTCGACAACTACAAAAAGAACGAGTTTTCATTTCAAGCCTACCTTTCACTATCATCTTCAGGATGCCCATCTCAACATCTGATATCACTCAGCGCGAGCCCGGCTCTGACTCCGCCACGTCGCAATCAAATTCGTTGGCGGGTGATAGGCAGAGCGACGGCCACACTGCAACCGGGGCTGGAGTAAACACTGGTGCGGGCATCACGAGGGAGAAGACAGGGGCCGAGCTCGAAGCTGACCGGCTCTACGAGGAGAGGATGGAGGAGGAGTACGCGAAGAGGGAAGGCGGCGCCTAGGGAATAATCTGGACAGTCGGAGGGAGACAGATCGCACTCATGTTGTCGAGAGCATCTTCGCTAGTCAGAATGTGAGCTTGAAGCCTATGTTTTATGTAATTCGGGGGGTAAACTCCCCGTACTGACTTGAGTTACTATCGATTACATCGGTGGTGGTTCTATGCCGCCTTCTGATTCGAAGCTCTGCCCTTCAGGAAGAAAACTAGTGAATACCTATGGCATATGCTTGAATGCTTGTGTCAGCTTCTGAGCTTCAAAGATTTCTATTCGAGATTGGTTCTGGCGGGTCCATTGACCGCCCGGTAGCAACTAACGAAAAGCAGGGAATATTCACGCTACACCCTTGAAAACCACCGCTCAGAGGTTGTGATGGCACGTAGGCACGGGTGCATAAAACAGCTCTCTGCAAGGTTTGGCACATACCGAAGCCCCAGCCGATTGCAACCTACTATACACACGTGGCTGTAAGCGGTCAGCCCTTGTCTCACCGACCTTGCTTAGTACGTGTGCATGTATTGAGTTCCATGGTTTTCACTACATTGGGAAGGATCCTCGTGACACACCGTCGAGCCTATGATGATCGGCCTTGCGCCTGGGTCACTCCTTCCTCGATGAGACGAAGGAAAGGAGGCGAGAAAGGCGCCGGCTTCTGCGGGCCGCATCATAATCGATTATGGAGGTATCCGGGCGAACTCAATATAGCCACCATGTTCTTCCCGCAAGTACGGGAAAGGCCTCCTTGTCGAATCTTACTGCACCTCTGTCTTCATCGCCAAGACCCCAGGACTAGAAAAGAGGCAATAGAAGAAAAGTCTCCTGTTATGTAATAGAAACCGTATTGGGACGCCTCCGCTAGAAGCAGCCATATCTAGCTGCATGATAACCCGGCCGTACGACAGGGCCGTTATGGAACCATACCTGGAAGTCGGTTCCTTATCAAAGGGGACTCTTATAGGCCATTCAGGCATGAGAAAAGCTGCCTTATACCTCAAGCTATCAAGCTAAGACCAGTTTGCTTGTATAAGTGTATGATATTAGTCTACGTGGTTGTCAGTTGGTGGTCATATTATTATCCACCTTATAACTCTTATAACCCCCCGAGGACCACCTTCAGTTTCGAAGTCCCAGAAAACCACACCGCTCAAGACACCCTGTTCATGCCCGTGCAATGCTGAAATGCGACCACATGCTGTATTTCCCTTCGAAGATACCAAAGTGTTTCAAGGGCTGGCACCAATGGCGACCCAGTTACCGGAGTGCCCTTGTGCCGTTGTACTGCGCAAAGACCTTGGAGTAAGTGTACTTGCCGCTATACTTGGGAAGCTCGGACAGGCTGCTTGGGGGTTGGACGTCGAAGCCTTGAACATCTAACCTTAAGCTCGGCACTTTCATGGGGTCGAGGACAGTCCCATCGTCCTAGATGAAGCAATGCAAGTTAGCGAACTGATCCCCTAACGTTGATAACCGGAGCACGACAGGCCCTTATGCGGTATTAAGTATGGGCCATCACATATACGGAGCATCGCTGCTTGACGTAAGAATCACACGATATAGGAAACATACCTTTTTGATCTCGAAGCGGAACTCCTTCTCCAACAGGTCTTCGACCGCGTCCGGACTCATGCCACGAAACTCGGAAGCGCTGATGACTCCAGCCAAGGGAATCTCGTCGAATAGGATCCCATATCTCGGCATATCGAGCAATGTTGTGCGACCGGCATATCTGTCCCCCCTATAGATGTGGATCGTGCAGGGAAGCTCAAGTTCTGACCGTTCGACTTCGACAGATACAACCCATTCTCTCGAGCTCTGTGTGCCGTAGCCACTTGGGTGCGGTCCCCTCACTCTGCGGGCTGGAAGAGAACCATAAAGGTCATTGACAAGCTCGGTTACGCGCAGCGCGTTTTGGTGGACGTCCAAATCCAGATCTTGGAGTTCAGGATAGGTATAGCCAAACTGCGTGATGTCACGTACGCTCTTGCTAGTGTGAAACGTTTTCCCGTCCGCCTGATAGAATGGCTTCAGCGGACTGTCGGCCGTGATATCCTCGCCTCTGACTGTCGCGAACAGACCGCCACTCTGGTAGGAGGTAGTCTGAACCGTGTTCTCGAAGTAGATAGCAGCCCATATCGCAGCGAGACGGTCAAGGTTGCAGTGATGCAACATACTGAACTGACGTATTAAAAGAGAGGCCAGCAGTAGCGAGAGTCGACGGGAGCACTCACAATAGGGGATCGAACGAAGTGACGGTCAGGGTAGCAAAAGAACCACCGACGAGGTTGTGAACATCGTTGTGCGGGGACTCGAAGCTGTTCCCGTTGCCTGTCATCGAGGCCATCTTCTCGTAGGTGTCGGCGAAAGCGAAAGCATGGTACTGCGGCAGATCAGCACATTCGATGTTTTAATATGGTCGGAGAATATACTTACGACCTTCAATTTTATCTGCTGTGCTTGCGCGGCTAGCTTCGTGTTCACATCTTCTACTGGGAAATGACTGGTTGGGTTTGGTGATCTTGTTGTTTCGTTCTCGAGACTCTCAGAGCCAGGGAACAAACCTTGGTCAAGAGGATAGTGGTGCCACTTGTAGCTGTAAAGGGGATTACGAATTGTGATGGACCCCTCTGGCGCGTTCACGGTGATGTTTGGCCTCGTGCAAGATGGAGGGATGCGGGCGTCCAAGGCCCAGTCCCAGTAGGGAAGACGAAACGTTTGACCGGCAGTCTTATAAGCAGAAGCATCCTTACCGCTGTATTCGTCGGCAAGCTGCTGTACCTTCTGCCCAAGTATTTGCTGTTTACGGTCAGCGGAGAGCCGGCGCGGAGCGCTCTTGACGCATACCTCGTATAAGGTGATGTATGGGCGATGCCATGATATGAAGAGTGCCTCCTTTAGATGCCATTAGTTGGCATATGCCTAACATGGCCACAGTGGAAGGGGATGAGAGCCCCTCTTACACCATGAGGACAGAACCCGCTTGCTTCACCGCCCGGTACTGGACCGACCCCATTCCAAGACTTGTATGGTTGTCCGTGGACGCCTTTGATAAGTGAGCTCGGCAAAGGGTCGCGGCAGAGTATTTAATCGATCCTTACCTGCGACACCAAAATACGAATTCTCCTCGGAGTCCGAGCCGTCTTCTAGAGCCGAGAGTGCCCTAACGAATAAATCCCTAAAGGTGGTGAGCAGCTGGTGCGATAATATTACGTGGACTTCAATACCAGATAGGGCCAGCTTCAGCTTCGAGCTCGTTGATATTGCGTCGAGCAGGTCGTGCGCCTGCCTCCTTGCCGATGCCCGTAGTCAGGCCGATTATAGGTATGCTGTTGGCCTTTATGACATTGGCTGAAGCCACGAAGAGCCACAGCTCTCTGATAAGTAACATTCTGTTTCGCGGGAAAAGGGGAAAGGAGAATGAAGCAGACGACGTTGAAAGCCAACTCTCCTTAGCCAAATAGAAAAGACAAGCCGCGAGAGTCGCAGCAGAACGAGATATGCAGAAATGATATCTATGCTTATTTCGAAGGTTTTAATCTAGGCAGGTGGCTGGAAAGCAAAGCTCGAGAAGGATGCGAAACAACAGGAGATTTTATGTTTGGTCATAACAGTTCCTGGGTTCAAGGGGAGAAGGTGTTCTGCAATGCGGCTCAAATGCTAGGTTGAATACGAGCGACACTAACTTTGTCAATAGGCGGAGGCTGAGGTGGGATGAATCACCGTTTATCTAACCCGGTGGACGGTCCCATTTGAAGATGCTAGTCTCCGATTCGATGAGTGACGGTCGGTAATGCGGCTGATTCAGGGGGCTTGCGCTCAAGGGCAAGCGCTCACGTCCTAGCTTGCTCATCTTCTCCAGGGCTCGAAAAGGTCGGTATCGCCAGATCGACGCAGGACTCACCCCGTGTCATCACTCCAATAGCTGGTCCACTGCTGGCGCGCTTGTAACAACAGTGAGTCGTATTTGCTGGTAAAGGCAAACTGACCCGTGTTCCATTCGCCATGTTTTCTTCGTCGGTAAGCCGCATGTCTCCGGCGGGTTACGGCAATACAAGCACAATCTCCACATGCTGTCACGACGGGCGGTTGATCCCTGGCTTCCATTCCCGATCCGTCAACGTGGCTATTGAACCGTTCTTTGACTACTGAACGGAAACCGTGCGGGCGGCTTCCCTCTTTTCGGTAACACGGGGCACGGCATGTAATCCCTTATTGTCGCTGTGGGACGAGGTTTCTCGTACTGAGGACTGCCGTGCGACTTCTAAGCTTAATATGAAGCGCCATGAGTACCACTGATAAACCGCGGGTCCACGCTCATTACTATGACACCATAGCATGAGGGAATTCGAGTGAGGCAGGGTTCCAGCTTAAATGTGTAATACATCGATTGCACGGCGTGAACCGACTGGCCATGACCCTCAAGCTCGTGTACAACGCTATCATCGTCGGCCTAAAATATGTTACCTGTCAATAATCGGACTCACCTTGCGATCCTAGGCAAACGATATCGGAGTCAGGTGCATTTCTTAAAATCGGGAAGCCCGACCTCGCTTCAGTGGGATGATCGGGGGGCGCCTTGATGCCTCGTTGACTATTTACTTGATTCGGACGGTAACGACATCAAAGATACGGATGAACGGTAGCAGATTGCTGCGACTAAGGGCAAGAAGAATCGAGGTAGACGTTGTAGGTGAGGAGGTGATCGGCACAGAGGCCAGTGTCGATATATACGTATCTTAGCATCTTTTCCAGTTGGCATTGCGACAAAGGCTTTCGCAATAAAGTAGTATTTTACGTGCGAAGCCCGAGTCACGATTAGTGCCGCTCATCAGGGAGTATACCGCACGGGACACTAGGTGTCTCGAAATAGTCAATTTGATGATTGTCTTTGAATTCGACAACAATAGGCCCGGGGAATCAGACTGCGACTAGTAAGACAGGTTGTCCAACGGACTTTCGGAGTATTCTCACTATATGGGATTGACGCAGCGGACGAGACACTAAGAGAGAACGTCAAGCCTGAGACATCTCAGCTCAGCAAATAGCTTGCTCGCGAAAGAATCACCCCTTCCTTTCATTACTGATAGTAAGAAGTATGATGCCAGATACGTCTTGATTCAACCATCACAACAAGGGAAGTCCGCACGATGGAGATGAACTGCGTTCGCCAAGTCTCCGGTGAGCGGGCTTGCAGTATGCCCAACCAAACAAGTCTGCATGGCAGAAGACGGTCGCATAGGGACTTTTTTTTTTTTTTTTTTTTTTTTTTTTTTTTTGGGAATCTTGAACGGGAACTAGAGACGTTAAATGGTCAGCTTTGCCGTTGTCCCACAACGCTTCCAGATAGGAATCAGTGTAGCACTCGCTGACATCATCGTGGCCCCGTATTTCGATCTCCAGTCATGTAAAGCGCCGTGAGCCCGAAAGGCTAAGGAAGTGGGCGCTAGTCTCATTGTCTTTCTCTTCCCAGTATTCTCATCGCATCTGGGTGTTTCCTCGTGCTACCACCGAAGCAGCTTTGATACTCAGCGCCCTGATAGCGGTGCATCATTTGCGTTTTACTGGCGCTTGGCTTGGCCTGGCCATTCTGCCATGGCTTCGGGTATCGGCAGGCTGCCACAACGACCGTTCCAATAATACCAGTTCCTTGAATTCTTCTTCCAATAACATAGTTTGTTCGGCAGTCGGTTTGGGCAGGGCTTCTGCGTAGCCGCCGTATCCCATCCACGCCTCGGGCCTTGATTTGACACCAACGACGCCAGCTTAGATGGCCGTCCGGTCACCCCTGAGATGATGTCCTCCAGCTGCGTAGCCCCCATCGGGCCTGCTAGCCTCGTAGAGTCCGATGACTCCGATAGAAGCTGTTGGTACAATAGTCCCAAGGGTGACGAAACACCACGCCCTCCGAGCAATACGACCGAATATACAAGTTCGCCGAGCCTTCTAGAACAAGGAATTCAGGGTATAGTACACGACCAGGTTGTGCGGCGGTGCAGCTATGTGATCAGCTTGTCGGTGTTGCTGCAAGTTAGCTGAACGCCGGCAATCCTTGGGGGTTGAGCAAACGTCAGGTTCACACTGGGGAGCAAATCCAGACCTTTGATCGCCCCAGGATAGTTTGTAAGTCATGGGCGGCATCGGCGATGCATCGGCAGCCTCTGCGAAGTACCTCATGGCGGTGTCCGATCAAGGGCAAACAAGCCGGCGTAATAAGACGGAGGCAATATCAAGGCTTAGCGGCCGCCTGCTTCCCATGCGTCGCAGCAGCACTCAGTGGTCTCACGAGTACTCTGTGAGCCGCAGCCGACAATGGTAGGCAGGTGCACGAAGCTAGCTTCCTTCACTGCCTTCTGGGTCTTGGGTGTAGCCAGTTGACGTTGGGCGTGGGTAAGACGAGCCGATTCTCTATTCGAACCTTGGGTTGCTAGACCGGTTACTCCAGTTTATTCCAGTCGCACCGCATAAGGAGCAACAGCACAAGTGTCGAAATTATCTGTTCCTTTCTCGAAAGAGCTACCGTTGCGACATAGGCACTAGGGCGCTAGCCACCGTGTCATGTGGAAACCTTCCGTCGAGGTCTCAAAGGGCCGGTTCAAAGGCAATTAAGATCCGCCAGATGCCAAGATAGCGATTTTAGACCGGAAGGGGTTATTTGGAAGCACCATCACTGAGACTGCCAGCTGGAAAAGAGACTGTCGATATGAGGGGCCATGTTAGGCTTGAATGAGGAGTGAGTAGCCTCGGCCTTTGCTGGTCAAGTGTAGGTGCAAGTAGACTGGGGATCCTTGAGTGCGCAATAGATGGGCTTAAGAGGATGGATGCCTTCGTGCGGAATACCATTTCACAACTTGAGACTGATCTGAGCGTCTATCTACGGGAAGATCCGCATAGCGACCCCAGGGTCTTCGGTACGGATCCTGAATAAGGGACAGATGCAGGAACAAGCGAGTACCCAGCTCAGCGTCCGAAAGGACCTCGACAAAGAGATAAGATGCCTCTTCAGCTTCATCGCAATGGTCGAGGCGCAAATGGTTGGAGTTGTATCTGTTGGAGACTTTGCCTTTAAAATTCTGTATCTCATATTTTGCCAAGTGGATAGGGGTAGGAGTTAATGCTATGCCAGTTGGCTGCGTCATATGCCAACCAGACCGTAGGGTCGACATCGCCCAAGTCCCATGGCCACACCTGTTCGGCGGTATCGAAATAAAGTCGACTTCAAGATATGATGGGGTATCTGCTTGAGCGGCTGACCCTTTGGCGAGTAGCTAGCAGCCGATTCAGCCTCAGGTTATGTCAGTGGTTCGAAGATATACTCTTCGCCCCTGTTCTAATGTCATAGCAGTGCCATGGCAGTCTAAGGTGGGCATCCGTTGTTAGTGTAAACAATCTGCGCCAGCTGCCCGCCTGGTGCTTACGAGGACAAACAAAGGTAGTAGAACGGGTTGAATGCATGCAGACAGGCCTCGGGACTTGATAAGTTAGAGGTCCAGCTACAGGATTAATAGTAGTGGTCATAGCTCCCATTTAGCGCGCAACATACGCGTTTTCCAGGGAGCTTGTGCTCACTATGACGCTCCTATCACCGCATCATCCCCAACATACTACGCCTAACACTACCTACTAGAGTTGATAGCACGCCTGGACTGTGATAATCATCCGTCCGTAGAAAAAGCAATAAGAGTTTCGTGGGATTTCACCCACTTGATTGTCTTACATTTAGACCTAAACCTATACATCATTGTTTAACCCCATCGATTGCATACTCATACTCGTCACTTCCCTTTCGCCAAGTGGTCGAAACACCGAGAAATTCCAAACCAGATAGCTTTGGCAGCTTTCATCATGCCCCAAAAGCGCCAGCTCGCAGACTCAAATGCAAGCACGCAATCGGGCCCAACCCGAGGTAGGAAGCAGAGCAAGAAGACGGCTGAAGCCGCCGAGGATAATGCCAGCGCTACTACCTCTGGAAGTGGTGGTGGTCAAGAGGGTAACCGTGACGACGACGACTTGGGAAATCGACCTCCGTATGAGTACTATTGCTTGACTCGCCCATTCTTCGACTTCGAAAATGAGAACAGGGATAAGGATGAAGATGAGCAGCTGGACGAGGATGAAATCGACGAGCGCTACAATGAGCTTGTGACCTCCAAAGACAGTGTCGCGACAAAGCCTGCTGCCGATCATCCTGACCACAAATGGATTTCCAGTAAGCAGCTTCTGGGTTGATTTCATTTCCCCCTTCTCTCCTCGCCCATTAATATAATTCCCTCAAGTACTTTTTTCCCCTGCTTCCTGAATCAGGCGTTGTGATGCCCCATTAGTCTCCAATCGTATAGGCAGAACAAGCGTTGACCCAGGTATCGTAGTGTGGCAAAGCTGGAAGAAGTACTGCTATCTCAAGCGGCATGCTTTGTACACCAACCCTGACATGTTCGGCATGTACATCTACAACGACTTCCACGGATACGGAATACAGGAACTGGTCCAGAACACAGTATGTAAACTTCAAGTCCATCCTACGACGTGCTTGGCCTTGCCATATAGTATTCTGTTTTTTGAAGACCACTCTGACGTGGATAGCTTCTGGATTTCGACAAGGAGTTCAGCAAGAAGACACGAGACGATGCCCGATTGAATGAGATGTGGTCCATTACATCTTCACTGGTCCATTGGCTTCTGCGAGATGAGATGGGGTCCTGGATGAGTGAGTTAGATAACGAGTTGCTGTTCAAATACCCAAGCTAATATTCTATGCAAAGTGATGGACGACGGCGGACTTCTCTCAGAGACTATTAGCATGATAGGTCTTGCATTCCTTGCAATGCTCAATGAGCTCGACCTGGCCAAATTGCTCAGGGCCGATTCACGCATTAAAGACCTGGGTCTTGTAATGGCCTGCTATCTGGAGTGGTTGCGGGTCTCGAACGAGTATGCCGATGATGAGTCTGATGTGGATTTGCCGGAGACAATCGTCGCATACGCCAAGAAGGCTGGTATTGAGCTCGAGAATGCTGGCGTTCACGGTCTCAAGGAAAAGTTGTCTTCCATTGAAGAAGAGAACGGGGAAATCGAGCCGCTCTCGGGTAATGCGAAAGCGGATAGATGGGGGTGGAAGAAGAAGGTCAGTCTTACTAAACGATCCCGGGCTCATGCCTGCCGTATTAACATGGTTCAACCCGCAGTTCAACGCCTTTAAGAGAGGGCACGGCATCACAGCTGGCGAGAAGTACAACATCCTGAAGATGTCCCGTAAGGAACGCGCTAGTCACGCGTTCGACAAGAAGGATCCTCTAAAGGATGTTTCCGATAAAGATTTGAGGGAGGGCAACATCAGTAAGTGAAGATTGGGCTTGATCTGTCTCTTTCCGCTCCAATCCCGTCGCGGCAAGGACGCAGATGCTGACGCCAATCGCCACAGTGCCTGTTTGAACGTGCTTGTTGCTATCAGATGGTGCTCGCAACGCTCATTGCAAGGGAGGCATTGGCTGAACGATTCGTTGACAGGGGGATATTGCTATACTTCCGCGCTATGTTTACAATAACAAAAGAGGTCAGGACGGAGTTAAGGAGGACTTCTGTCCACAACTCTATACGCCATTCGGTAATAATAATATAAGAAGTCACCTGTTTGTTACTCCCGCTGCAAAATCTTCCATACAGTATTTCGACAACATTTGCTTGCGCCCTCACATTTTACTCTTAACCGTCGACGTTCGTATGAAGTCGGTTATTGAACAGATAAATCTTGAATGTTCCAAGTAGATTTCCCAGTGGGTCTGAGGTCCACAGAAACCAGGTGTGAAGTTTCCACCAACCATTGCAAATCCGTCGCTTCGTGCCTCAGATTGCTTAAAAGGGACGCTCCGTGCCATACCATAGTAAGCGGATAGAGTTAGTAACCCCTGTGCTAGCGACGCGCACGTCAGGAAGGGCACGCTGCAATCTAGTGAAGAAACCAAAGAAACTTGGCCCTTACGCCTGAGCCGATCACGATGGGGAAGCGCTTCGGTCCTGATATATAAACAATACTCCCTAGTTCCGGGCGCGGAGGCCGGTCGCTTCGTCCTGAATTCTCCGCGGCTGCATGGAGCACAGCTCTGGTCCTCCACGCGACGTGGTAATTAACTGCAGACAGCTATGGGAGATGAAAGGCCGTAAGTAGGTAGTATCAGGCCTCGCGATGCGCCTAAGGGAGCACAGTCGACCTCATGAACGCGGCAATAAATCCGAGTATTAGACCTATGTAAGAGCGTCCAGTGCCAATAGCTGCCTCTCAGTCGAGGAGCCAGTAGTCGGCCGTCCAAACTTCGCTTCTCTTGTATACTTTGCTTGGGGTACTGGCTGAGCCATCCTGCAAATCGAAATTACCCTGTATTTTAACATCATTTGTTATATAATACCTTTGCAGCAAATATGAAGGTCCTTGCTGCCGTTCTCGGAGGCGCCGGTCTCGCCGCCGCCCATGGGCACGTCGACAATGGCACGACCGTCTACGCGTTCTATCAGGTAAATCTCATACTCGCCAAGTACAAGCGAGCTTGGCACGCGGCTTCATATGGCCAAAGCCTGTAACATAGATCAACTCGGATCCGTGGACGAACCCCAAGGTATGCACACTAGTCGATGAAATACATATATGATCCCTCGCTCGCCAAGAGCCCTGATCGTCGCCACGGTAGTTACCGGGATCGCCATAGCTAATGCAAGTGTGAACCGTGTTTAGCCCGAGCGTATTACCCGTCCTGTCCAGGGCAACGGGCCAGTCGAGAACGTAGACTACGCCGACCTGCGGTGCGGCGGCTATACTGACGGCGGCATCGTCGGGTCCGAACCGGCTAAGCTCCACGCCACCGCGCCGGCCGGATCAACCAAAACCCTTCGCTGGACGCTCTGACCCGAGAGCCACATGGGACGCGTCATCACCTACATGGCGAGGTGTCCCGACTCGGGTAAGTTCCCGTCTTCCGATCCGTCCCAATGACGGTGGTTACTGACGAAGATCCAAACACAAGGCTGCCAGGACTACATGCCCGTGATGCGGCTGTGTGGTTTAAGATCCAGGAGGACGGAAGGGATGGTACTAGCAACGTCTGGGGCGATGAGGAGCTGAAGACGGCGCCCAACGACGGCTACAAGTACACGATCCCTAGCTGCCTCAAGTCAGGCTACCACATCGTCTGCAACGAGATCATCGCGCTGCACGCCGCTTGGCAATTCCCGGGCGCCCAGTTCTACCCCGGCTGCCACCAGGTCAAGGTCACCGGTAGCGGCACCGTGGTCCCTTCGACCAACCTGGTCTCATTCCCTGGAGCGTATAAGGGCAGCGAACCCGGCATCACCTATGATGCGTACAAGCCGCAGCCGTACACTATCCCCGGCCCGCCCGTGATCAAGTGCTGAGGTGGAATAGTTGTATAGTTAGCAGGGAAGGGAGATGTGCGATATGATGCTGTGTCTTACGACTCGTGCTTGGTAGAGTCGAAATTACGGGTCAATTAGTGGCGAGTAGTTGAAACATCGAACGAGTCTCAACATCTAGAAGGTGCTTGTGTAATGCATCATCACATGCGTCACATGCTAAACCATCATGCTCGGTGTCCGATCACGAAATTAAACGGATAGGAGGTCATTTCATGGTGAAGTCAATGGATGGCTGTTGATTGGGGTCATCTATTTCAATATCTTAAACAGCGGGGTGAAGGTCTGTCCAATGGCAGGGTCACTGAACTATCACACTTCGGTTGCAGTTCGAGGGACAGTTCGCGTGAGATGTTTGATCTCCGATCTTTACGACAGATAAAACTTTACATAAACCAGTAACTTAGTGTTAGTGGATCTGGGCGGGGTGACGTTCCAATCTGGGAAAAGGGATGATGTCAAGCGATAACGGAGACAACCTCGGCGGAGCGTTTGGTATATATATCACTCTGAGCAAATTCTGTACTATATCACGATAATGTGAATATGCAAGCCAAACACCCCAAGGCATGAATGAATATTGGATAACATGAAGCCAGCCATTTTGGCGTTCCTCTGCTGTAGGAGGGTCATGCTTTCGCGAATGTCGTTGCTGCTCAACGTACTTGCTCTACAGAGAGCATCTGCTTTTGCTCTACATGAGCCTTTCGATGTTCGGGAGGCTACAATCGATGGTGTGCATAATGCGCTTTTCACAGGTTTCGCGACCTGCCGGGGGGTTGTCTCGGCTTTTATATCGCGCATCGAAGAGCTTAACCCCTCGATCAATGCCATTATCGGCCTCAACCCGGACGCCCTTGCCATCGCAGATGAAATGGATCAGCGAATCGCAACCGGAAACGCAACTGGGAAGCTATTCTGCATCCCTGTGCTGCTCAAGGACAACTACGATGCGACACCGATGAACACCACTGGAGGGTGCATGGGGCTGGCAGGTAAGAGACCGACAAAGGATGCATCCACGGTCACAGCCTTGAAGAGAGAAGATGCTATCATCCTTGGAAAGGTCAACATGCATGAGATGGCTCTCGAGGGCCTCTCCGTTTCGACCTTGGGAGGACAGACGCTCAATCCTTACGACCAGACACGGACTCCAGGGGGTAGCAGCGGCGGGACAGGTGCAGCAATAGCGACTAGTTTCGCAGTGTTCGGCACGGGCACCGACACCGTCAATAGTCTCCGGAGCCCCGCGAGCGCAAACAACCTTGTCAGCGTGCGGCCCACGCGCGGCTTGATCTCAAGGGCAGGCGTTATACCAGTTTCTTATACACAGGACACAGCCGGACCCATCGCAAGAAACGTCAAGGACCTCGCTATCGCGTTGACCGTCATGGCGAGCATCGGATTCGACGAGGCTGATAACGTCACGGCGCTACCTTTCCCGGAAGTCGTAGGCAATGATTATTCTGCCCAGTTGCATGTAGGACACTTGAAAGGCCTTCGGTTTGGCATCCTGAATGGATTCTGGAACCACACGGCGTCTAGTGAGACGACGCCCGTTATCCATGCCATGGATGGCATGATCGAGTTTCTGAAGTCAGAAGGCGCTCACGTAGTCAACATCACCGAAGACGCTGTTTTTAACGCGACGGCAATCCTCGCCAAGCTCGACGTCCAGCAATACGAATATCGCGAATTGCTCGACGCGCACCTTGCTGGCTCTGACTCGGATGGAACAGCCCCCACCAGCTTCAACGAACTGTACACAAAGGGGAAATTCATTGTGATTCCGAGTCAATATGCTTATGTTAACAATGCCTTTGTTTCCTCAACGGGGAGTGAATCGTACCCTCTCCGCCAGCTAGGCATTAAGGATCTCAAAAACACGCTCCTATCAACATTCTCCGGCCAGAGGCTCGACGCTCTCATTTACCCGGAGCAAAAGAACCTCGTAGTTAAAATCGGCGCACCTTCCCAGAGTGGCCGCAATGGTATACTCGCCGCATTAACTGGAGTTCCTGTCGTTACAGTGCCAGCCGGCTTCTCGCCACCGTCGGAGGATGCCCCTATCGGCGTACCAATTGGGATGGAGATCATGGGTTTGCCATTCAGCGAGGGGAAGTTGTTGAACATAGCCTCGCACATCACACACTTGCACTCAATGCGTAAGATACCGACATTCGCAAACCACTCTGTGGAAGTCAAGGAGTACTCTGAGGTGCCGGTGATAAGGCCAAATAGCGGCAATATTCCGGCGGCCTATCCCATTGGTGTGTTGTCTTGAGGGCCGGGAGGAGAGCTCCTACATCGCTATTCGTTCCAGACCTAGGTAAGCTGTTATCGGATATGTTTGGCGTTGTAGATGCGGTCCCCGGAAACGGTGTGGTCATAGCTACCTTACATCTCATTCGTCCGAGACAGGTATGCAGGAGGTGTGCGGGCTCTTCCCCGCGTCGTTAGACAGGCCAGTGGTGCTCAACATTATTTGCACATAAACGCATAACATATACACTGTAAAGAGTTAGTACTAACAGATACTATTATAATTAAATAAAAAAAGAATTACTATTAAAAGACGTTTTAAACAGAAGTTTAAATATATAAACTTTTAATATTTTGAAAAAAAAAATTAATTCTTTTCTAAAATTTATCCAAAATTTTTTTATTCAAATTTGTTATTCTCCAAAAAAAAAAAATTTTTCAATTTTTAAAATTTTTAACTTTTAATTTTTATTTTTTTTTAGCTTTTTCTTTAAAAATTTTTAAATTACAAGTTATAGTGTAATTCTGTAAAATCCCATGCGAAAATAATTTTGGGCACGGCCTGACAAGGTGGCGGATTGAGTATAAACGGGAGAGGGGTCCAACAAGAAGTGATGATATGCTCGTACAAACAAGGTGCCGCTGATAGTGAGTGGCCTGGCCTCAAGGGTCGAATGATCGTTTCCGATGCCTATGTTACATATATGTTACATATAAGGCCAGGATGAGCAGAAACAGGACGATCTCGATCCCGCGATCTTTTAGAAAACCATGGACAGAAATGACGTTCGCGGCTGCATGGATCATGCAGAGGAAAGTTTGACGGGTGTTGGGACAGCGAGTGGAGCCTGCGACTTCTCTAAAGGCTGGCCGAGAACGGGGAAGCTGACAGTCAAGAGCGGGGAGGTCGGGCCGTTGAATATATGTGCTGCTATGACCATGACAATAGTTTTCAGCGTCTATGTAGCTTGCGCTGCTGCGTTCCACGGCAAGCCGTCGACTCGGGCATCCCATGAGTTCTCTCCAAAGTTTTCGTTAAGCTTTTCTAACCTGTCCACGGTGGGCGAATCGCGCTGTTACTAGACAGCCGGTGATTGACGACGTATATGACTTTTTAATCTAAGCCTTCGTTCTCCACCGCTAGCAGTTCACGACGCCATCTGGATCTCAACATCCATAGCTTGGATATGAATGATAGATTTCTTTCACAGCAAGGAGCTTGGATATTACTGCTGTTACTAGACAGACAGGGACGACTTCGCCAAAATATCCAATTTCCAGTTCTCCTTGATCCATACTGGGAAGAGTGAAGCCGCCGTCGAATAGCCGGCTGAGTATGGTTGCGACCGCATGCAAAGTCGTACGCTTACCACACTCCAATACCAACATCAGTCCAACAATACACGTCTATGTAACTCGTACGGCGTTTTAATCTGCAAAGCCATATACCCAATTCGTCCGCTTCGATCTGCACATTGTGGCCGATGTGCAAAGAACTCTATCAGCGCTGGGAAGAATGCAATTGTTGGGGTTTTCTAGGCCCACAAACGTGCCCGGAGCTTTTCAAATCGTGCCTGGGTCCAAGGGGAGAGACAGACAAGATGGTGGTTAAATGGAATCAGGGTCTGTGCAACGAGTGTTTGGACCGCAGGCACGCAGCCGAAGCGGAGGCCCTAGCCGCGGCATCGGCATCCTCTTCGAGTCAGTAGAACGCTAGCTGAGCGAGATCCCCAGCTCGACGGAGAGATGATATCCCACGAGATACTTGGCTGATGGGAAACAGAAGGTCCGGCCGGATAAGAAGAACGTCGTGGGAGACGTTATCAAATCTACAGGCTTAACTGAGGGAGGAAGAGACGAAAGGCACTTGCGCAACGATTGAAAGGTCCAGATCACTCCATTGCTGTGTAGTTAGCGCTCTTCGAGATTTGCTTACAAATTTTGGAACAGTAAGTTAATTATTACCTGGCGAATGGCGACAAGAGAATATCCGTAATAATTTCTCTGCATGATGTGGTTGAAGCCCAAACTAGTAGAACCACAGCCTCACCAGTAAGGCAGTCATATCACTCGTACTTCCCTTTAGGCAACGCGCCCAGTTAGCTGTTAGGTACTGAGAATTTCTATGGGTGCTGTCCTGTCGCCATACGTCGGATATCCATTCGTTGTCTTGGAGAAGAGCTTATTCCCGCCTGACATCGCGTTTCCGGGCACGAGAAGAGCGAATTTAGTGGCCGAGGTTCGAGGGATACAACATCGAAGTCAAAATGCGATAAATGCACAATTACCTAGATACCTACTTACCCAAAGGCAGTAGGCATTAAGGACGCGCGAGATACTGTACTATAGGCACTTTAGCTTATGACGCACATTATGCGGATAGCGCGATTTCTCTCAAGTCACGTTTTTTCGTGCGGTGCCAAGAATACCATTTCAGGTACATCCCGTGGTCATGGCGGCCCCTCCATCCCCCCCATCCATGGTGTCAGACTTCCTCCCTTATTAAGTACATGCATCTACGACGAAAGTGAATAATATGTCACAGTTATCGTTCTGTGTCGTCGTCTCGCGTCATGACCATTCGTTCTAAGTCAACACCGACTTGACTTTGGCTTCAATCCCCATGGCTGGGAGGAAGCGCACCGCATCTGGCAACAATGCCAGGACTGCGACAACGCCGGCGTCTTCAAGGCGGACGCGGTCTGGTCAGAGTCACAATGACGTCCCAGATGTTTATCGCGAAATGCTCGTGGAAGCCGATGTGCGGCCGAACGAAGAAGTTCCCGAGCGACCGATAAAGAGGAGACGTCCCGCCCAGAGGAACCACCAAAGGTTACAAAGCGCTACCGACGGCAGAGTAGAAAAATCATCCGAAGTGGAGGAGCAAGACGACGATGAAGATATCCAATTCGAGGATGTTTCACTGCCCGTCGCTGCTGTTCAGACAATCGAAAAGGATACGGACGAGGAGGACGAGGATGATTTAGCCTTTGAGGACGTCGATTTTTCCGCCATCGACCTGGATGCAGATCCCATCACAGAAGCCTCCAATAAACTCGAGCTCGATCTCTCGGCGCCCACAGCCACAAACCCCTGTAAGGCCGTCGACCGGCGAAAACCCATCAATAAGGCGGAGAAGGACCGTCGGGTTGAGATACACAAGACACACCTCCTCTGCCTGCTAGCACATGTCTCCCGTAGGAATCGCTGGTGCAATGACCCCTCAGTTCAAGAGGCTTTACGGCCGCTGTTGACAAAGAAGATGGTCACGTATCTGAACCCCGATCAGAGCTTACCTCAGTTTGGGCGGACACAGTCCCTCAAGAACGGGTTGCAGGATGTCATTAACATGTTCAAAGTCAAGTTTCAGATTACCGAGCGAGGAATGCGTAGGGCACTCTGGGCTGAAGACGAGGAACACCTGAAGACTGTAAAATTTCCGCGTTCGGTGTATTGTGCGCAGCTACTGATATAGACTAGTATCAACTCCCGGATGATGCCGAGATGCCCATGGAGAAGTCCGACTTTCGCGAAGGGGCCAAGTCGCTCAAGGGCTCACGGGACGTCGGCGCCCAGCTGTTCTGTGCCTTACTTCGTAGTGCCGGGGTTGAAGCCCGGCTCCTGTGCTCGCTTCAGCCTCTATCATTTCTTTCCGGAGGACCTCCCATGGGTAAGCCCCCGAGCAAGAAAGGCAAACTATCCCTTGAAGAACAATACGCCAGAATGCCGAAATACGACAGCAGTTTCGATTCCCCCGCAACTGTCTCCTCGTCGCTGTCAGCGAGACGGCGGTTGGGCCATCCGAACGCGGCTGCTTTCCAGGTGCCTACGATATACGCCGCTAGCTCGTCTGTCGAGACGCCACCGGCGCCCAGGAAGATTCGGGAGTCCCCCTTCCCTGTGTATTGGGTCGAAGTTCTCGATGAAGCGCACCAGAAATGGCAACCTGTAGACCCCCTAGTGACCGAGTCATTCTGGAGGCCGCACAGGCTGGAACCTCCCGCCTCCGACCGAGAAAACTGCATGACCTACGTGGTTGGATTTGAGGCGGATGGCACGGCTAAGGACGTCACCCGTCGTTACGCGAAGGCTTACAATGCAAAAACAAGAAAGATGCGAATCGAGAGCGCCAGCCCGATCGGAGAGAAGTGGTGGCGTAAAGCTCTGCGAGCGTATTCGCGTGTCTACACTACCGATCTAGATCAGATAGAAAGCAACGAGCTGACGGCTGCCGAGTCTCGCGAGCCGATGCCTCGTAATGTGGCTGATTTCAAGGACCATCCAATTTACGCACTTGAGCGGCACCTTAGACGGAATGAAGTACTTATACCCAACGCGACGGCTGCTGGGACTGTAGGAGCAGGCAGCAAAGGACCATTGGAAAAGATTTACAGGCGGAAAGATGTCCGCATAGCGCGAAGTAGGAAGAAGTGGTACAGACTGGGCAGACAAGTACGCCCGGACGAGATACCCGTCAAGTTCCTACCAAAGCGTGCGAAGAAGACGAAGACGGACTTCTCCGGCGACGAAGAAGGAGGAGATGGGGTTGGAGAGACGGTTGGAACGCCGATCTATACTATAGATCAAACAGACCTATACAAAACGCCTCCAGTCATTAACGGCCGGATACCGAAGAATCGTTACGGGAACCTTGACGTCTTCGTCCCCAGCATGGTCCCCGAGGGAGGAGCATACATCGCCGACGAGCTGGGGGCTCAAGCGGCCTTCATATTAGGAGTCGATTACGCACCTGCTCTGACGGGTTTCCAATTCAAGGGTAGGCAAGGCACCGCGGTTCTCCACGGAGTGGTGGTCGCCGCAGAGCACGAGGAGGCGGTCAGGGCGGTGATCACCGGGCTAAAGGACCAAGGAGCCGAGATAGAACAGGAACGAAGGACGCGGGAGGTTCTCAGGACTTGGAGAATATTCCTCATGAACCTAAGGGTCAGACAGCGGATCTGGGCTGATGTGGATTCCGACGAGGAAGGAGTCGTCGATACAGACGCCACGGACCCGGACCCGTGCAAGGCGGTGGTAGACCATGACGATGAAGGGCGCGAGGCGCATGCGGCGCAAAGCGAGGACTACGAGGACTCGGCCGGTGGCTTCATGATAGATGACGACTATGCAGGAGGCTTTGTTGTCAACTGAGCGCCCGACGCCCGACGCCCGACATAGCAGTACAACAGCAACTAACCCACCACGTGTACAATTTAAGTTCTGTGTAACTGCTGGATCAGCCTTCGCAGCTACTGTAGCCTCAATATGGAAAGTCGACTGGGTCCCGTCCTTTTTCCCAAAGCCGGGGATGTTCGTTACGTCCGGTGGCCGTGAGTCCCGGCATTGCCCCTAGGAAAATGGCCTTGGTATTACTCGGAACCTACCTACTCCTTACATGCATCCATACATGCTTCGTACATACCTCTTCATGCATTCCTGCCAGGCATCCATACACGCAGGTACCTTGCACTGAGAAGGTTTCGGAGAATCGGCGCACCTCACAGCCTTGATGAGCCCTCTCGGCGAGTTATACCTCGCAAGCTAGCAAGGGTTGGCAGCCCTTGGCAATCTTGAGTCCTAGGTACGAAGTCCATACCCATTCAAGCACGTGTAACGCTGGAAATGCACTGCAACCCGAATCAGCCCTAAACTTAACGTGGAATTTCGGACGAGACGGTTTCACGTCAGCCTGGCCGTTACCGTTACCGTTACCGTTACCCGTCCGCTCTTCCTCTCCTGCCTACTATGGTATGGTGGAAGTCGTGGGGGTCGTGGGGCTTCGGCTGCTCAGCCGAGTCGTATTTACGTATCGCTTATGAACTGACAACCAACACAGCCACCGACCAACAGCCTGGGCCGGCTCAATCAATCTCCGTCCTTTCTTATGAGTGGTTCGGGTTCCAGGATGACGCATCTTTAACGACCTCAGGATTCTCATGCTTACACGCCAAGTCAAGGGAAGGGGGATTTCTGGCCCTTTTTCTCCCAATACCATGGCCGTCTTAACCAGCCTCTTCTCGTTTTTCTCGGTTTGGATCTTGTTGTGTAAGAATATCGTATCTCAGATTCTAAAATCAAAAATCAATGCCGCAGTCAGAACCGGTTTGGCTCACTCCATGATACCCAAGTTGTCGACGCGTCATCGATCCATTTCTTAAGCAGAAAACGAAGCCGTTCCTCGTTTCCATGCTCACCCAAATGTAATACTGCATACTGTAGATACTCTATACCTGTGTATCCATCGTATACCATCGCATACTATATATAACATTGACCTAGCTGTTGACGATCCTTTCGTATCTGCTGTGGTCGATCCTCGACTCGGCGGACGCGCCCCGGGCGCAATACCTATCTCGACTTCGTAGGCGGCGTCGGACGGCCAATCAGCATGGCCTTCCTCCGGCAAATTTGGACTCTTACGTCCAAGAATCTGAAGATCGTCCTTCTGCGGCACTCCTTTACGACCGTCATCAGGGCATTCGTTCTTCCCATTATCCTAGCCACATTTTTTAGTTATGCGCGGAACTTGTCAGTAAGTTACGCGGCCCCTTCTGACTGGTTATGTCTGCCGATACTATTGTGGACGACAGCCGTTAGACAGTGTATGGTACGGGCGACTGACTACCGGTGCTGCAGGTACCCCCGGGTTATTACGGAATTGGAGAACCACGCGCTGTTCGAACGCTGGAGGACAGCTTAGCGATCGCGAGCGAAACTGGAAGAGAGACGGTGGTGTTTGTTAATAATGGCTTGGAAGGGGGAGACATCGATCGCGTCATCCACACGCTTGCGGATACTGTTACAAGAGCTGGTAAGAATGCAACGAGGCTAACAGCGCCGTCGGATCTGGGATACGTCTGCCAAAGTTCTCTCAGACGTGCGACGTCGTGTTATGGCGCTGTTGTTTTTCACTCCTCCCCAAGAGAGGGAGATGGTGGCATCTGGAACTATACTCTGCGAGCGGACGGCGCATTGGGTTCGCGGATCGATGTACGGACCGATTCCAACGATGCGCAAATATACTCCCTCCCTCTCCAGCGCGCTGTGGACTCTGCCATCGCGAGCCTAGAGGCCGGCGGTAATGACGGATCATCGTTTCCTTCTACTACGGAGGAATATCCCTTTACGCCTATGACACAGCAAGAACGTGAAGAATGGATTCGAGAGCGTTATCAGCAATCGATATCGAATTTCATGGGCGTTGCGTTCATTCTTGTGATGATAGGGGTCTGCTATCATATGACTGGGCATATGGCCTTAGAGCGCGAGGCGGGAATGTCACAGCTGCTTGACGCCATGTTGCCCACAAAATACAGTTGGCAGCCTCAAGTCGCACGGCTTCTGTCTCACCACATCGCCTTCACGTTGGTATACTTACCGGGATGGGTCATCGGGGCTCTGATCGTATGGGCTGGAGTTTTTGCTAATTCGAATGCCGGCATATTGATCGTCCATTTCGTCCTGACCGGGATCGCTCTCTCTTCTCTGTCCATATTGGGCGCGGCTTTCTTCAAAAAGTCGCAGCTGTCCGGCATTATGGGCGTCATAGCATATCTTCTGCTGGCAATCCTGGCCCAGGCCTTGAACTCACCGAACACCGCTACCGTTGCCGTCCTCAGCTTGTTGTTCACACCCTGCAACTTCACCTGGTTTATTACATGGATCGCTAGGTTTCAAAGAACCTCCGATCCAGCAGACCTTGGCAAGGCCGGGCCTAACAGTCCGTGGACGTTGCCGGGTATTGTTCTCTGGGTCTTCCTCGCCATTCAGATTTTCGCCTACCCAATCCTGGGTGCCTATCTTGAGAGGGTGATCCACGGCAGCACCACTAGGGGCCGCACCATCCTGCAGAACCAAACCCACGAGACGGCACCGCGAGAAGCGGTGAGGCTGGAAGAATTTACGAAAATCTACTCTCCAGGTCCTATACGCCGCCTCTTCTCCTTCATTTCGGCGCCCAGTGATCCTGTGGTCGCCGTTGATAAGCTTACTTTGACCGCTGGTCGGGGAGAAATCCTCGCCCTGCTCGGTGCCAACGGTAGTGGGAAGAGTACAACGCTCGACTCGATTGCCGGCATTAGCCGGTTGACTAGCGGGAAGATCACAATCGACGGAACGGGGGGGCTCGGTATTGCGCCGCAGAAGAACGTCATGTGGGATGACTTGACAGTCGAAGAGCACATCAAGATATTTAATCGGTTAAAGGCACCAGGGGAAACCGCGTCGAAAGAAGAGATACGTGATCTCGTCAATTCCGTAGATCTTGGACCAAAAGCAAAGGCCATGTCCAAGACATTGTCTGGAGGCCAGAAGAGAAAGTTGCAACTTGGCATGATGTTGACTGGCGGCAGTTCTGTCTGCTGTGTTGACGAGGTCTCTTCCGGTATCGACCCGTTATCCCGGCGAAAAATTTGGGACATTCTTCTTGCCGAGAGAGGCAAGCGTACGATCATCCTGACAACCCACTTCCTTGACGAGGCTGATCTGCTCGCTGACCACATCGTAATCCTCTCCAAGGGTACCTTAAGAGCTTCGGGCTCCTCCGTTGATCTGAAGGATAGGCTTGGTGCCGGTTACCGGATTCATGTTTTCAACGCTAGGGATATCAAGAGCCCGCCGGAGGTCGAGGGCGTCCAGCGAAAGATCTCCTTCGATGTGGTCAGCTACATAGCCCCGTCCTCCAGCCTTGCGGCTCGGGTGGTTCGCGAACTGGAGGGGGTAGGGATACACGACTACAAGTTTTCCGGGCCCACCATCGAGGACGTTTTCCTACAGGTAGCCGAGGAAGTCAAGGGCGAGACTGCCGCTAAGCGGGATCAGGTCGCTGACGCTGGCACTGGAGACAAACGGTCTACCTCCGAGGAAAATATAGCTTCGGATGGTTCCGAAGTCGACAAGGAGGGCGTTAAGCTGCTCTCCGGACAACGCATTGGTTATTGGAAGCAGACCTGGATCCTCCTTCGCAAGCGAGCCACTGTCTTTAAGACCAACTGGTTTCCCTATGTTGCGGCTTTCCTTATCCCCATCGTGGCGGCGGCATTGACACAGCTTTACGTCGCAAATCAAGCGCAGCCAGGGTGTACCCCGACGGACCAGAATTCCGTGACGTCTACAGAGAATTATGCAGAGTTGTTCGATGACGTTTTCCTTGTCGCCGGACCATCTTCACAATTCACTCTGCCTACACTTCAAAGGTTGTATCTCCCCGTCTTCGGACCGCTGATGTCAAGTGACGAGTCGTCCGGCGGTGCGTCTGGTGGTGGTCCAGCGGCTGTTTTTGCTGACAGCCTACACTTTGTGGATTCCCTCGACGACTTCTATAGTTTCGTCGAACAGAATCGGAAGGACGTTGTGCCTGCAGGCTGGTACCTTGGGGGTGCCAACACACCTCCAACCGTAGCGTACGAGGCATCTCTTTACGATATCTCTACCTCTATTATCGGACAAAATGCCCTTAACATCATGCTCGCTAACATTAGCATCGCCACCACTTTCGCACCGTTCGATACCCCTTGGGCTCCTTCCACAGGCGACTCACGTAAGTTACTTCCTTCCTATCCTGTTCCGTGCTGGGAGGATAGTCGGATAGGTAGCCGCTTTATGCCCTCAAGCCTCACAGCCTCTCATGAAAACAACCTCTCGTCGACAAATGCGACTCTCGACCCATAGGCAGGGAACTATCACGTGTTTCCGACAGCAAAACTCAGGCCGGCTTACCTGACAGAGTAAGTGATTGCTGACTTTTGGTCCTGTAGTGAACCTCTTCGTCTATTTCTGCCTCGCCTTATGCGCAACCCCTGCGTTTTTCGGCTTGTACCCGAACATTGAACGGCGCCAAAATGTGCGAGGGTTGCAATACTCGAACGGGGTCCGTTCGCTTCCCCTCTGGGTCTCCCACATCGGTTTTGACTTCGCAATCCTCGTCGTCAGCATGGGTATAACCGTTGCCATCCTCGCCGCTGCCTCCGACGTCTGGTATCACGTGGGATACCTCTTCCTGATCTTCGCGTTGTACGGCTTAGCAACTAGCTTGCTGTCGTATGTCATTTCCTTGTTCTGCAATACTCAGCTATCGACGTATGCATTCAGTGCAGGCTCGCAGGCAGTCGGTTTTCTCATCTACTTCATTGCATACTTTGCCGTCAATCTCTACACGCCCGTCAACATTGTAGAGGATGCTCTCCTCATTGTTCACTTCGTCGTCTCCGCCGTCTTCCCTATCGGCTCGGTCTTCAGGGCTCTCTTTGTAGCCCTCAACATCTTCTCAACTGCCTGTGATGGTTTCCAGCTGTCCGCCGAGCCCGGATCCATTACGAAGTACGGAGGGCCGATTCTTTATCTAATTATCCAGTCCATTCTCCTGTTCGGCTTCCTTCTATGGTACGACAGCGGGGCGAGCGCCACGCTCTTCAACCGATTCAAGGAGCCCGCGAAGACGGGGGATGGCGGCGCCGTCTCGGATGAGGAGGTGGCTACCGAGTTGACCCGCGTGACCAGCTCGGCACAGGAAACGGATGGTCTACGGGTCGTACACCTCACGAAATCGTTCGGGAAGAACACAGCCGTGGATAACGTCACCTTCGGGGTTCAACGGAGCGAGGTATTTGCGCTGTTGGGTCCCAACGGTGCCGGGAAATCGACCACAATATCGCTTATCCGCGGTGACATCCGGCCCAGCCGTAACGGGGGTGATGTCTTCGTGGAGGACATATCGATCAGCCGTCACCGTGCCGCGGCCCGGGCGAACCTTGGCGTCTGCCCACAGTTCGACGCCATCGACTTCATGACTGTGCTTGAGCATCTGCGATTCTACGCCCGCATCCGCGGTATTCCGGACGTCGAACACAACGTGCAATCCGTTCTGCGTGCCGTCGGCCTCGAAGCATTCTCGACGCGCATGGCTCACGCACTATCCGGGGGCAACAAGAGAAAGCTGTCGCTAGGTATTGCGCTGATGGGTAACCCGTCGGTCGTGCTCCTCGACGAGCCCTCTTCGGGCCTCGACGCGGCCGCCAAGCGCATAATGTGGCGGACCCTCGGATCCGTCACTCCCGGCCGCTCGATCCTGCTCACCACCCACAGCATGGAGGAGGCGGACGCTCTAGCCAGCAGGGCCGGCATCCTAGCCAAGAGGATGCTGGCCATCGGCTCCGTCGACAACCTGCGCCACCGCTTCGGCGACGCCCTGCACGTCCACCTGGTCAGCCGGTCGGCACCGCACTCGCGGCGCGAGGAGATGGAGACACTGCGCGCCTGGGTGGCGGAGACGTACCCCGCCGCCGACATCGAGAAGAAGACGTACCACGGGCAGATGAGGTTTTCCATCCCGGCAAGCGCGGTGACGGGCAGCGCCGGGAAGGGCGAGGGCGCGACCGGAAGCGCCATCGGCCAGCTCCTCATCGTCCTCGAGGAGCATAAAGAGAAGCTGGGCATCGAGCACTACAGCATCAGCCCCACGACGTTAGACCAGGTCTTCCTCACGATAGTCGGACAGCACAACGTACAGGAGGAAGGGTATAAAGAGGAAAAGAAGCCGTGGTGGAAGAAGGGGTGGTGATTGGCTTGAGGTTTATTTGCGTGGCGGTGTTAGCTGCATTCGAAGATATCCAGTTCAGTACTTGTATAAGGTTGGTCGCCGCCGGTTTCTTTTATACGGATGTAGAGTGAGGTGCGTAGAATTAGAGGACAATCACAGGACCATACAGGAATCAACGAGGAAACGGAGAAATACACGGAGTAGAGCGCACTATTCATGTCGGGGCCATCGTCTTGTGGGGTATGTACGGCTATATTGGACATATATACAGTTGTTGGTGGATCAGCATGTCCCAGCATAGACATCTCAGACTCCGAAAACCAAACCCGGCGTAATTTCGTGCCATCATTCATCTTTACCAGACGACTTCTAGTGAGATCAAGTGAGACGACAACAACGAGAAGTTTCAAAAGAGGGAGACGGACGAAATAGCCGATGCGTTTAGACAGCAAGAGACGGCCGGCCGGTGCCGTAGTCGATGTTCCAGACAGGCTGGGACGAGAGCGGGACCGGGACGCCGAGCTGATGGGGGCACTGGGGCTGGTTTCCGAGCTCGGGGGGCGGCAGCGTACATACCTCGTCGTAGCCGTATGTGCAGACGGGGTTGAGGATGTTGTAGAGAACGTTGTTGCGGCCGACCCAGGTATCGGGGCCGCAGGAGCTGATGAAGTTCATCGAGTTGGCGGCAGTGAAGGCGAGGCGGCCCGAGGGCTCGTTCAGCAGGTCAGCGCACTCGGACGGGTCGACGGTCTCGTAGGTGGCCTGGATGCCGCCGCCCATGGTGGGGTTCTCGGTGGCGGACTGGCCCGTCACGAGGTAGTTCCAGGCATCGTAGGAGATGTCGAAGGCGCCGCCCGATTGGTCGATCTTGAGCAGGTTCACGGACCGCCCGTTGGCGCTCACGCGCACGCAGATATCGTTGCAGCTGGGGAACGACGGCCAGTACGCCACCCGGTTCACGTTGATCTTGCACCCCAGCACGCCCACCGACGACGAGTACCGGTCGTGTGGCGTCACCGACACGGACCCGCTCTGCCGCTTCTGCGCACCGAAGGCCACCGGCAGGGTGGCCGCCGACCCGGCGGCGGCCAAGCTAAGGAGGGACAGAGTGGTGCTGAAGAGCATCTTATAAGGAATGTTTTAAATAATTCGTTTATTTTGAAAGGGAACGTAGGCGCCAGAAAAGGGGGCTTCTTCTGAAAAGGAATGACTGCTGGTACCTAGTAGGTAGTAAGGAACGACGGGGCTGCGAGGCTGCCGGGGCGATAGGCTGTTGGATGAGGAGAAAGCATCTCGGGAAATGGGAGTATGATCGACGGCGGCGACGGTTATGTACTCTTCCTCTTTGTGCCCTTTGTCAGGACTTAAAAGACGTGCTTACTCCACTAGGCTGCATGATCACTAACGGAGGTGGCGGCGTGCTTACGCCCTGGGTTTCGAGCTTCCATTGTTGTCCATCTTTGGCTAGGAGGCTCCTCGAGTACCTTATCTTGGAGGGAAGGTGGTAGGTATTGCGGAGCAACGCCATGTGAGATGCCCACGACAGCCACGTTTCGCAAAAGCGAGCTGACCGGAATGGGGTGTCTTTCCCCCTTCGTTCACCCCGGCTGAGCAGTCAAGTGCTTATGGGCTTAAGTTTTGGGGCCGCGCGATATACGTCTGATCATAGCGCGGCATTGCCAAGGTGAGGGTGAGCGTATTAGTTGGACCTCATGGGGGCGTCGTCTTTCCGTAAATCATAAGGCCCTATTAGATCACGTACATAAGGCTGCATCGGTGGATGATGAACCTTGCATTAGGCCGCCCTAACAGGGTGGCATTAATTGCGAAAATAACGCGGACCCTGCAAGATGCAAGGTACGACTTTCCGATCCGGGTTGGTGGGATCTCAATGGTTCGTTACATCCCAGCCAACTGCATCAGCCTGAGTTTACTGTAAGTTGTCAATAGGTGTGTGACGAGGGAGGATTGTTGGCGTCATCCTACAGCAAATGCTATTATGGAGGGCAGCATGCGTATGACCGACCTCTTACTCTCTTTCTCTTTCCTTTATCTCTCCCTTTCCTTTTTGTCTTTTTTTTTCTTGATACTACTACGCTCCCATGTGGATGCGAGCCCCTTTTCTTTGCTTATGTCATTTTACCCTTTTCCTTCCCCTCGCCTTCCTATCTCTTCTGTCTTCCTTCCTGTCTTAGTTACATCCCATCTCTTTTGGGCCGTCACCCCAAGTTGCTAATAATATACCTTTTCCTATTACCTTCATCGGGTATGGCGGCGTTCTCAACAAGTTTGGTTACACCCCAGAATAGGAAACCCGCAACCACTCGATCTGGTAACCGCGTGCCGCACCAATGAAAGCGCAGTGCACAAATCTCAACCCCCGATCCTCCCGCATTTCATCCTGCTCATCTTCCAGCGTCCCAACCAGATGCGGCTAAAATATGGCATCCTAATCATAGAGGCTCTATGATTTCCTAACATAGACCAGAAGGTCCTCGCTTCGCAGAAAGGACCGATCGTCACTGTTACTATAGGCTTGAATCTGCATCCGGGTTTGTTATGTCAAAAGGGATGCGTGACTAAAGAAGTAGCACTTCCTAGATAGCCATTAACAAGAAGGGGGGATACATTGAAACTTGCGCTCCTGGATAGGCTCTGCTCAACCCCGGCCGCTTCCAGTAATAAACGTATTAGCCAACAAAAGATGGTAGCATTCTCGAAGGACATCTAAGCATCTGCCCAAACGCATCAACGCCGTTCCCACTGCATATAACATCGCCAGAGGCATTACGCAGGCGCTATTATTGCATTGGTTTCGGCTTGTTACTTTCTTCCTCCGACCTCACCTCGTCAAGGACGGACTTCCCCGCCTGTTCCGTCACGACAGACTGCAGTTCCTCTCTCAACTTCTGTTCTAGGCGGTACAAAATCCATTCAGCCTCCTCTCGCGTGTCCATAAGAGGGCTCCTGTGACCTATCCAGCTCCATTTCGATGCCTCAGCTCCTTCCGCGGTATCGGCGCGTGATTCTTGGCCATTTCTATTAGGACCGGACTGTTCTGGACGAATGTGACGCTCCTTGCTTCGCAGCCGGCCCGTTGCCCTACGGTGCGTTTCGACGCTGCCCTCGTCCTCGCCTATCAGCCGTAGAAACCATGCCCACTTCAATTGTATGATCAGCAGCTAATCACGTGAAGAACGAATGGGGATGTATCGCTGCGTTAAGAGTTTACTAAGACATACGTAACTGTGGGGAAGTTGCCTACCTCTCTAAAGGTATATTTTCGTGGCGGCGATTGTTGAAGGTGCTTTGTCACTCTAACAATCTCTTCTATGAGGATCAGGTGATACTCGGCCTGTGTCTTGGGGATATCTAGGGGGATATATTCGTTTCTTGTGCTTGCATGGCTCTGTGTTACTGGTTTTCCGTGCAGTTTTGGGTCCAGTTTGTTCTGAATGTTGTCGGTCACATCCGATCCCGATGTTGGCTGCTTATCTTCATTCTTAGATTTACCCATAGGTGTATTAGACGTTTCGGTATCCCCGTCGTCGTCCCCTGTGGGCTGGGCAGCACCAAGAAATCCTGGGGGAGATTCTTCGATGTCCTCGTCCGCGAATAACACACCACAGGACAGTCTTCCTAACAAATGTTTCATCTCCTTCCTGACGCCGACGTCGCTAGGCAGGATAGTCAGGTCTCCGAGCTTCAGCGTACCGTCCCGGATGACCTTCACGATGGTATCACCGGCATTGGATATGAATACCGTCATCGTCGGCAGGGCCAGAAGAGACCAGAACACGAAAAACGACTTGGCGCCGTTGGACAGCGGAGTAACATCGCCGTATCCGATAGTGGTTAAACCTGTGTAGGCAAAGTAGAACGCATCGAAGTAGCCCCATCCTTGGTACGGAGACTCAAAGGCTTGGAATATCCAAGCCCCTACGAGCCAGAGCACCAACCACGAGGTGGACGAAATGGCCATGGCGGTCCACCTTCTCCGCGTGGAGGCCTGATCCTGAATTTTCCGCATGAGTTGAAACTCCGCTTGTCGCCGCTCGAATTCCGACCGCGGACGCTTCCGGTCCTTTCCTTCAGGGGGGCCATCTAGAATCCCGCCATCGACAGGCTCCAGCATATGCTCGTTTCCTTTTCGCGTAATGTGCCGGACTAACTTTCTCCGCTTCTTCTCCAGCATTCGGGCATCAAGCCTGCGCTTGCCCCTCTCCAGTGCGAGACTCCGGATCGATCCGATGACAAGACCGAGGCTAGTCACGCCGATCAGGGCATAGGGCATCAGAATGGCGCGCCCGAGCGTCGTCGCCGCGGCATAATCACCATATCCCACCGTGAACAACGTGACATCAGCCCAATACACGCCGTCCAGGTATTTCCAGTTCTCGATTGTGGAGAAGATAAAAGCGCCAAGCAGAAGGTATACTAAGAATGCGAGAGTCTGGAGCATCAATGTCCGCTGGCTCGTGGTCAGTTCGAAGTCCCTGTCGTAATGGCCGGCGTTGGCACCCCACACGGTGACTACCATGAGAGACGCCACAGTGAAATAGAGGATAGCGGCGTAGACGCCGTAGTAGAAAGCCTGGCCCCATATCCATTCGGCGTCGTCTTCGGGTATCAATGGTCCGCCTGCGGTGGCCGCAAGCGCAACCAGACAGATAGCTGAGATGTACCATCCTACAATGGTTATAGGCTGGGCGATAGAGAATCGCACCCTCTTCGTCATATTGAGCAGAAGGAAGACATTGGCAATGACGGCAATGGCCAACTGCACGGCGTTCACGGCGAGGAGCCAGGCTGGGTCTTGGATAAACTCGGCTTTGGTTATGTCGGACCCAGGCGGAATCGTCTGTCTCCATTTCTCGACCAGGGCGCATATGCTGAACGCCGAAGCAACCGGACCTAGCGTTCCTGCTACCATCGGGAATGCCGCCGACGCGAACCACCAACGTCTAGTTTCTACATCAGAGCTCGATAAAATGGCAGACGAGCATTGGGGAATCTCTTACGTGGGATATAGGTGAGCCTGATCGTCGCTGTCCTGATCGACAGCTCGGGAGTGCTCTTGGACATTGTCCCCGAGTCCTGCATCGTCCATCGTGAGTTTAAGGTTAGTATCCGTCAATAGTATAAGATATCGACGGCTGTTACTATCATGCACCAGACTATAGAGCTTTAAAAGCGAGTTGAAAGTGATCGTGGCCGGCCTCGAAAGAGCCCTGCGATCATTTTAACAACTCTGAGTTTGGCATAAAGCGTACTGCGCTCCCGACGGGCCGATCTGGAGGCATCCTTACTGTACACTGTTTGGATTATTTCAAGCGCCTGATGTCGCCCTAATGCGCATGTCCACATGCTTCTAAGATTGAGGAACCAGACGCCACATGACGTCCGATATTTAGGACGGCCACCGATGCAAACCAAGGCCCACGCGCCGGCATGGAGCACGAGGTAACACTAACCAGAAGAGGTGAGACTTTCCATCACATGCTCTTCCGCTTTAGCCCGGCAATAAATTCCTGTGTGGTATGGATTATGGCAGAGCTTCCCTACGTAATATCGAAATAGACCTGAACGCAGCGAACCTGAAGTTGTCCCTGTATTACCGTATCCGTACTTCTTACGGATCCCTCTAGAACCGTCCCCCACGCCAAGATACTGTAGCCCCACCAGTCCATCCCACAGGTAAACCAGTTGCTGGGATACGCTCCCGTAGGCCCAGTCCTGGCGTCATCCCTTCGGCACTCCCTCCGTTATAGGGCCCTAAATCCATTTCGTGGTGAATTAACTGTCCAAACGCGTAACGCCTCAATTCTCACGCTGTCGATCTTCCATGTAACGATAAGCCGTCTTCACATGCAGAACGATCTCTTGCTGTTATTGAAGTCGGAGACTCAAAAAGGAAGATGAGAAGATGGCTCCTGGTTAGAACAAGCAATTACGCACCGTCCTGCCGCTTAAGCAGAAGATGTCTAAACACAGCCACCACGGGATCTCGTGATGTTGAACGGGTCAGCGTTCGTTGCGCATCATCCGGGAGCATAATTGTCGAGTGAGTTCCCTTAGAAGCGTCAAGGTAATCCTTTCTAATATCTACGGATAGTCTGCATAACATGGATAGAGTGTCCTCTGCAGATCCACTATTGATATACTTACCACCGTACTCGACGGAGTCTACACAGGTAGCACCGCAGCTGCCCCTGTTCTGCCACCGCCATCCGACCGCTGCAGTCCATTACCGGTGGGCGGGCTATCCGCCCGTTGGAGACGGCAGCGCAACAGAAACACTAAAATCTGAGGGCTTCTACGCGCCTCTCCACTGGCCGACTCCCCTCCATGACACGCTCCAGGCTTACAGCTGGATACTTGAAAACCTGATGCCGTCGTCGTGCACGCGCCGGGATGTGTACGTCTACGGCTCGTATCTCGGCGCATCCCTGGCGACATCACTCACCCTGACCGAGACTCACCCGCACCAGCGGATGGGCATACGTGGGTGCATCGCCTTCAACGGGATTTACAACTGGACCATGTTCCTCCCCGATCATCCAATCAATAAGTTGCCCAGGACACGTTCCGTGAATATCCTAAAAGAGATATTAACCCAATCTCGGGATCCTACTTTCCTTGGCTTGAAGCAGCAGACCGGGATATTGTTCGAGAAACCGGATAGCCTGTTCGACCCCTTCGCCAGCGCCTGTCTCTTCTTCCACACGCCTGGGATCCACGTACCTCAATCGTTTACCGAGCGGGTCCAAAGCACCCCGGCGTCGAAGGTGCCTGTGGAAGATATCACGCTCGAGCTGCTGTTGGCAGCGGGACCCCCAAAGAAGAGCCACCTAAAATTTCCGCCGACGGAGTCCACACTCAAGATCCCGGAGATACTCCTCATACACAGCGGCCCGCCTCTACCAGCACCGTCCCTTCAGAGGAGACAACAGAGACGCAAAAAGGAGTACCGGGGGAACGGTTTCAGGACGCAAGCCGAGGAACTCGCGGGTCTCATGCGTCGCAGCATCCACAGGCATGAGTTGAAGGACAGGATGCGATGGGATGAAAGCCTTCAAGGTCTCAAAACCTGGGGTGAAGAAGCGACGAGGAGGGTGCAGGTCTACGACGTTGGCCCGCACCACGAAGTACCCGAGCTTCCTGACGACGGGAATCTATTCGCGGAGGGCTGGTTGGAGGATCGCCTGTCGAGGGGGAGATGAGCTACCTAATCGTTCCGACACCAGACAGGCGCACCGTGCGAAATATCAGTCAGATACCACGGGTCACGTTATTTAAAGGGGCTGCAGTCGTCTAAACGAGGCATAACGGGCGCCGATGAGGTGCAAACGGGTAGGGTGTTTGGATGCAAGGGATCCTGTCGATAAACGGCTACCCGAGCGCTCTGGTGTTGAGGATCCTCCGGGCCTAACGGTGGGTTACTGGGACTTGCTTGGGGAAGTGTTAACGAACGACCGCGCGATCTAAGTAAAAACAAAGCGGGGGGCCAGAGGGTAGCTGCCGTGTAGGTTGGCCCCCTTACTCTTGGTGAAGTCCGGTAAATACATCGTCCAACGGCTTCGTGGGGGGTTTCTATGAGCTAGATCGTCTAACCTCAGTATGATGGTGATGTGCATCAAACCCCTTAGGCATTACCTGTAATCGGTCTAACATACTGCCCCAGCCACTTACAGGAGTCTTATATTCGCAAGCCCCGCAACCGGGGATTGACGTGGTATCTCGACCGAAGCCTACCAGTTTTCAACCGGCCCTTTGCTCTCTCGCGATGACAGGGGCGACATTCCGACTGCTCTGTGATCTCGACCCCGTCTCTAAGAACCAACAATAACCCTTTTGCAGCAGCTAGTGCAGAACCTTGCCAGTAGAAGGAAGCCGAAACCCGAGCTCTGTCTTGTATCACTCGCCCAACGCCTAACACCTCGGTACTCATACCTCCCCTAGCCCACCCATTGCGGCCAAACATCTTGATGAATCCGTCAGCTCGTCGAATTATCAGTTGCAGACGGATAGGTGCATGACAGAGATGTCGCATAACAGCGAGCAAGTAGGCCAGTAGAGATGAGCAATCTGCATATTTCACAATAAGTTTAATATCTAACAGAACATATAAATAAGATAGAAGAGTGCGTTTCCTTTTCTTTATTTCTTTTCTCCGGCGAACAAATGAAAATGCCGTGATAGGCGGGGTACGCCCTGCTGCGTGCGTGTACACTTCTGATCCGCTGCCTTGACATCCCGGTCACTCCATCTTTAACCATACAGGTTTGTGTATGACAGGATCGACCTAGTGTTCTTCGGATTAGGCGACATTTTCCTCTCGCCAAAGGATAACAGGGTAAAGTCAACTAGCTACTTGCTAGTGAAAATATAACAGCTTAAGGTTTAATAGGAGCTGATCCACATCAGGGAGCCGTTCAGATATGCTCAGGAATATCGACGCCCTCAGTCCATTTTGTCCTACAAAATTTGTGTCAGTGTGGGAGACGGGCGACATCGGGACGGCGCTTGTTTCGGGCTCGCTGAACTTACGCCGGCTGGAGCTGCGACTTTGTCAGGTGTAGGTCACCCCATTTCTTGGTGTCTAAGAACTGGCAATCATCACGCGTGCAAGGGTCACGTATACAATGATGGCTCAGATAGCAGTCATAGTCGACACAGTATGGTCCGGCGGGGCAGATGCTAGTTCGGGCTTTGTAACGATGGATGGCAAGCTCCGGTGCTGTCAGCTCGGCGTCGTGGGTTTTGTCACAGTTTACACCCCATTTGCAGCGACCCTTAAGATAAAAGTCGTTGCAGAAAACCGACGGCTTAATGCTCTGAAACTTCGCTTGATAGGTTGCTTGAGCAGGGGTACGGGGCGGGTGCTGAGTTGGCGGATCAATACGATAGCCGTCTGCGTTGTAGTAAATAACCTTCGGCTGTTTCTTAGGCTTCGGGGCTTTAACCGTGACGTTTTGATGGTCGTTTGATCCTCCCGCCGTTGCATAGTTGACCGATATGCCCCCGTTTCCGGAGCTGATGACACTCGTGGTCTGTGGCCGGACCGGTAGCTTGGAATCCGTAGTCGCCGTACTGAGCACCGGCGAAGGAGTGCTAACGGTCGTATGGGTTACGGGGGGTCGCTGCTCTTGTTGCTGGCCGGGAGAGATGGCGGACGAAGCCTTGGACACCGGCAGGGTGGGCCGCGCGATAGGTCCCGGGCGGGGAAAGGGCTCGGAGTTAGTCTCCAGGGGCGACTGCACCCTGATAGGCATAGGCTGCAGACCTGGTGGTGGCAGCATGGTATGTTTGGTCTCGTTATTTAGAGGTTCCGATCGGAACACATCGTCAAAACGGATAATAGGGAAACCGAGGGATCGAAAGCCAGGCTCGGCAGGTGTCGTCTCCAAGAGCACGACCCTGTCGTCAGGGAGGCCTTTATAATCGCGGAGATCGTGTAAATAGCCATTATCGTGGCAACACCCAGCAAGGAATATCTTTTTGCATTGGATATTCCTATGATAGTGGCTAAGCAAACCTAAGGAAGAAGTTCAGCCATCTTTGCAGCACCAGGCAAAGCAGGCCAAGCGGGTAACCAAAGGGCCTAGAAGGGCACGTACGTCTTATTTTAGAATCGGCGTTCTCTTTGCCTTTGCCGACATTGACAAAATCGAAATCAGCCCGACTATTTGTGAAACGCTCAGCAAACAATCGCATCTCGTCATCCGAAGAGATGACACGAGACAAGCGTAAAGACTTGGACAAGTCGTTGAGATTAGCATAAACCCGGACAAGGATGGAGATATCGTCGTGGCTGAAGCTAGTGCCTCTGAGGTTGTCCCGGACAGCCTGCTTCAATTTTTGTGCAGCTCTCTCCGCGCCTTCGGTGGGATCACGGAGAAACTCATCCGCGAACTTGGCCCCGTCGCCGTCAATCAGGACAACAACGAAAGGGTCTTTATTCTGGGCGCTAGTCAGCCTCATCCGAAAATGGCCCGTGAGGTTGCGGGATGAGACGTACAACTTTCTGATCCAGTGTTTGGACATCTTTCTCTAAAAGAGAAGCTTTTGACTGATAAAGAGCCCGAGATCTCTTTTGGTCCTCCAGGTCCAGCTCGAGCTCAGCTATCCTCTTCGCATCCGCATCAATTCTCTTGAGAATGCTCTGCCAGGCAATATTAGCCGATTTTAGAACGGCGATAAGCGTAGAAGGTACAAGACCGGGTTGCGGGGAAATGAGAGCCTACGTGGATGAAAGCCTGCCGCTCGTTGTCGACCTGCATATAATGATTAAGCCGACTAACAGCGTCCGTAGATAGGCTGTCGCTGTGCCCTTGGCCATTCAGCATGGTGAACGAGGAAGACCCCGTGGGTAGCATGAACGGGACCGGATCCTCCTGCATTGAAACCACGATGCTCTGATTGATGAAGACTTGGACCCAAACGCGCTCCGTGGCAAAAGAGAAGATGAGATCGTGACGAGGTGGTGCGCCTGTGAGATCCGATTGCCGCCAAGTGGGGGGAGTGTAACCGGGCAATGAGCTACGCTGCTTATGTACTGTATGCTTCGAGCAGGATATCGCATAGAAGAAAACAGAATGGCTACTGTCGAAACCCGAGCTTTAAGATACGGATAGGACCTTAGGAAGAATGCATATCTTGTTAGAATCCTTGACTACTCCCTTCGCTGGCGACGGAATACCTCAGGAAGGTGAGTTAGGGCAGCTCACGGAAATCGAGCTTGGTGGAGATGAAAGATTTCCCGAAAAGAAGAGACCGCCCCACAGGAAATTGTGTTAATTACATCAATGCTAGTCGCGCCCGAATCCCCTGACCCGTGCGTGCGATCTGGCGGCGCCGGCACGTGACTTCGCAATGTACCAATGACCTTAGAGCGCCAGGTGTCTTAGCTAGTTGACAAAGTATACATCCGTAGAGTCTTTCATCGTGAGACAAGGACGCGTATATACATCGCCGCTTCATTGCCAAACGTAACCAGTCACATATGTAAGGTAGGTTTATTCTACTCTCATCACTTGTGTATATCTGTTATTTGGAATCAGCGAGTGCTGTACAAGCGAACCTCAAAATTCTGTCCATATGAACACATCATGTTAGCCAGTCACGGAGTGCATTACATACGTTATAAACGCACATCAGCAATGGCAGTCCATAGCCCTCACAAATCCCTTCCCTATATAACATCACTATTCTCGCCCATGCACGAAATTGTGAATCCTTGCAAGATAAGAAAGCAAACAGACGGCTCGAAACGCGCGCTTCTTCATATTCCGAATGACCAGACCCGGGCTCCGTCGTAAAGACAGATAGTCGCAGTTGTCTTTCCGTGTGCCCTGAAGACTGCGGTACCTCGTCCCATGGGAGGACCGCAGCTTCCTCGCTTGAGTGTACTCCAGTAGCTCTTCTGGCCGTCCTGCATAAGAATGTTAACGTCTCTTTGTCCAAGGAGTCTGACAAGTCTACATTGTCGCAGAACCAGGTGGCAAGCCATCTTGTTATGGCAACCCCCACACCTCTTAAGGTCTTTACCATCGGCGCTGGTCCTTCCGCAGGCGTGGCAACTAAGCTTACCGAAGTCCCGAGAAGGGCCCGGCTGGTAATTATCAAGGGCGGCGAGGTACTGTCTCTTTCCAGGGCCGTGGAACCATTCATCCCCCTCTGTCGGGTTCGTGAGCAAGTTGCACTTGACAGCCGGGATGAGCTCGTGGAGGTGACTGATGTCGTTCTTCCTTTACGGTGGCACCTACCAGCATCATCATAGCACCGGACATGATAACTTTATAGCAGTTATCCCTAGCCGCAAAGCTCCCACGCCCGCCCTCGTCGAGGCAGTTCTTTTTGAGTAGCTGCTCGCCCGAGCCCGAATCGGGCTCCTGGCAGATTTGGGTACATTTGTTCGAGGTTGGGTTCAACTGGTACTCCAATTCATAGAATTGGGTGACCGCTTCGGGTGCATCCTTGAGGGTGTCGTTGATCCAAGTGACCTCGTCCCCTTTGCGGAAGACTTAGATTACTTCAAGAGCGATACCTATATCGTGATCGGCTTCGAAGAGACCTATGATGTGACGATCAGTATCATAGAGTTCCCTGAACGTGCATTGTTGTTGAAAATAAGAGGAAAGCCTACGATGTCCCCAGCAACCATATGTTGGCTTGCGTATGTAGCGGTGCGATGTGAGATGAGTTCCGAACGGAGGTTGTGTGTCATTCTGTAATATGGCGATAAAATAATAATTGAATGCAAAGCTCAGCCAACATAGGAAAACGAATTCGAAAGTTCCACCGTCGATGTTTTGGACAGGGGCAGTCGTGTCAGCGACCGTACCTTCTTCACTTGTGGTGCACCATGAGCAACTTCAACCCGGCAATCACCTCTTAACTACCTACCTACCTGAGGTATTTACATAGCAGGTACATATATGCATTACGTTTGGCTACAAGACCAGGGCCCTTCACGAATACCAAGGTAAGCTACCTTTGCCTGTCTACCTCGGTAGCTTGTCAGAGGGTTCACTATACATTCGTGCATAAGAGGCTCGTGCAGCCTGCTGGTTTGAAAAACGCTAGACGCGACAAGGACGAACGGAAAGGATTGAAGCCAACTATCAGCGTGGCGGGCTGGGATGCACAAGTCAGTTGAAAGGGCCCATCTGCAACATAGAGATAGAGCATCGGCGTCACCAGGAAGGGTGATTCGTCCGAGGACTATAGAGATGCCTAATCGGACATCGTCTGTGTGTCACTTAGGGATTGAGGAAATGTACCGGAGACGCATAGGCTGTCAGTATTCCTGTGGAGAATCACGATTAGAGGCAACGATAAGACAGGGAGACGTTTCGTTTCACTACCTTGTAGCAATTCCATACATGCTGCACCAGGTCGATACACGAGAGCCACAACAGTTTCATGCCAGTTCCCCTCGCCCCCTTCAGGTTCGCCCGCTCCTGAGGACAGTTCATCACTGCCTCGCCCATTAGGTTACCCTTGTTCCCCAGGCTCACAATTGCTCCCAAGGAAGATGGTCTCCGCTAAATTGACCTGCGCCCAATCAGTCTCTTTACTACTCATGACTACATTAAGCCCAGCCCATTGCGGTTCTCGGATCCCTCTTCGGCTTGAGGGGGCGCCGGCGTGGCTTTGGGTACCGGTCTGTGTTCATCAAGGCAAGACTCTGCCGATCTCGGTGACTACCGGTTCCTTAGCCCGTAAGTATGCCAGTCGGAAAAGGCTGTCGGTCTTTCTGGAGACCGGCGAACTGGGAGTGCTGCTTTTTGGTGACCCGTTCTCTGTTCGGGTGTGTAACTCTAAAGGGTTTCGAAGACAACGTCTTGCCGGAGATTATGACACCGAACAGTCTGGCTGAGCAATTCGCCAACTCGGAAACATGTGAGAAGCATTACCTGCCAGTCATTGCCGGCACATTGGACATATCGCTGGGTCACTTTCAGAGGAAATGGCCTCAGGTTTATCGAGCCATCGATTACTTAAGCCCCCTTCACCACGCTTTAGAGCTGCGTCTGGCACTGCTTTATGAGGCCTTGCAGTTGATGGTTTTGAGAGCCTGAAAAGCGCTGGACCAAGGGGGCCGCCGGCAACATCAGCTGACGCTTGGCCCTAGTAGCGCCGCTATCTGAAGAGGAAGTTTGGTTACGTTTGAGGCCACGATTCTGGCTAATGTTCCGCGGTCCTGCCCGGGGGGACTGGAGAGACTGCATCTGCGCACGAGACGGGGTAGGCCTGTCGTTCTGTTTCAATGTGCTAGTGGGAGGTGAAGTTTCCCTGCGGTTGATAGGCACGAACCTGGTGCAGGGTAACGGTAGAACGGTGCTGGTCTATTTTCGTGTCCCTAGCGGCTCATTCAACGAGCAAGTCAAGTCATCGTTGCAATCCATTGCGGATGGCTTCAACACCCCCGCAATGCGGGTGACAGGGCGGAGTGGGCATGAGATGCCTAGGTGGGAAGTAGGAACAATTTGGTCAAGAAACCACTTTGTCTGAACAGCTCACGACGATCCACTAAAGGCCTACGGAATAATCAACTCGTAACAGTACGTGATTTCAGTCAGGGCAGGGATTTATTGTAAGGCGAAGAACCTGACTGGATTGGGTTATTGAGATATGAGTTTCAAGGCAGATGCCTCGAGCATACTAGGCCATTCCTTTCTTCAAGCCTAACGATAGCGCTATTTATCTTGTTAATGCTATATACACGAAGCAATCGGAGGGATCTATGCACTTATCCATACTGCGGCTGATGTAGGGCAGGAGTGGATTAGGCTTGTGTCTGCCTAATCTATTCTGTCAGTGATCACTAGGCGCTATGCCACATGACAAACGGCAGTCCAGTCCACCTGCAATTCGCTCATCCTTAATCACTAGTAGGTACCGTTGGAGCCCTCCCGAGGCTCTGCAGATCCGATATATTTTGAATTTCAGGCTTGTCAGGTACCTATTTTTGAATATACTTACTTTTTTCTTTTAGAGACTTCATGTGTTGGTTCCCGGTCGTATTTTCCCTTCGCGCGGTCGATTCAACTGCCCAGTGAAAGGCCGCAGGCATACTGACGAGCGACTTACCCCACGACTTATCTTATCGGCTCGAGGTACCTGTAATTCGTTCTATGGCCTCGACAAGATAGTCGTGTTTTAGTAAACTTTGACTACCTACTCAAGGTTGTTATTTACTCGTTACTTTGATCGACTGTCTGCCTCGTCTCGAGCCTTTTCTCGTCCCACTCATCGGCAAGACGTCCAGGTCTAGTTTAGATTTACTGTAAAAGACTATAAGGGCTGTGAAAGCCGGTGATAGGTCCTCATCTTCGACTATGTTCTCTCAAGTAAGCGATAATATCTCCTATGTCATAACACGTGTGAATTATATGGAGGCTAGAGAAATGTGGGAAAAATATGTCCTCTACCCCCTGCTGCCTATTATGTGCCAGACTTCCTTGCGAGGTTCGAGGTACTGGCACACATTCCTGGTCCAGAGCCGGAAGATGATAGCTACCAGGATGGAGGCAGTATGACGTTAACCTCCTTCGCAGAAGAAACCTTACTCGGCCGTTACCGTCACAGTCGAGCGCCTTACGAGTGAGCAATTTGAAGAAGATGACCTGAGTGGAATTCCGGATCTCGTTGAGGTTATCAAACTGCAGGGGTCGGGCCCTGCAGAGGCAGCTCGCGCCCTGCGAAAGAAGCTGAAGTATGGCAACGTTCATCGACAACTGAGAGCCTTAGCTCTACTCGATGGTTTAATTCAGAACGCGGGGCCGCAATTCCAGCGAACCTTCATTGACGAGCCGCTACTTGAGCGGCTCCGCGTTTGTGGTACTTCAAATCTTTCGGGCCCAGAAGTTAAGAAGAAGTGTTCAGAGCTATTCCAAAGCTGGGCAGCCGAGTACCGCAACACTCCAGGTCTCGAGCGCATCGCTATGCTGTATAAGGTAAGGGTTCATGGAGGTGTCAAGTGTTCTTTCGACTAAGCCCTGCAGGAACTCCCACGGCGCAAGCAGGTCGTAACACAGGACAAATCTAAAGTGCTGCGCGAGACGGAGCAAGATCCGTTCCGTGATTCTGACGAGGAGGAAGATAAGCCGAAAGCATCCTCCCCCTCCACTGCCTCGCCATCACGCCAGCCGGTCACTCATCCGCAGCCTAGCCAGACGGTCCAGTCCTCCAGCCATATGAAGTCCTCGTCCGGCTCGGGTTCCTTCTTCTCCAGCTCATCTAAGGAAAAGAAGAAGAAGGACAAGGGCAAGGGAAAGAAGAAGCCCAAGCCTTTCAACCTAGAAACCGAGAAGGACTCGATGAAGGTTACGATTGCCGAGTCCTCCATGGCCGCTACTAACCTGATGAACGCACTGCAAAGTATAAATCGAGAGCAAGAACGGATCTCGGACAATGCTACCGCTGTAGAGCGGTTCGAAGCCTGCAAGAAACTGAGAAGGAAGGTGTTGCGCTACGTAGGTTAAATGCTGGTTCATGATCTTATCAACTGTAGCTAACTTTCTTAGATTCATCACGTCGAGGATGAACAGTGGCTTGGTGGCCTACTTCATGCCAACGATGAGCTGGTCATGGCTTTGATGACCTTTGAGCAACTAGATCGCTCTATTGACGCGGACAGCGACTCCGAGGATGAGTTGGCAGAACAGGCGCATCTCTATCGGAGTAGGAACCCAACTACCTTCCCTTCAACTCTTAGTAAAATTAACAAGAGACAGTGGCATCCGAGAAGGGCAAGCAATCCATATCCCCCACGAGCCCGACGAGCGCTCCAAGCCCCATTCCAGAGATCGTCGAGCTAAGTGTTAGACCCAGCCCGCCACCTCGGCCCATGCCACCCCCACGACCGTCCGCTCTATCCAAGCCAACTTTTACACAGCCTACTCCTCGATCAGCGCAGGAGTCCGAGGAAGATGACTCAGTGGAAGAAGACGAGAACGACCCGTTTGCAGATAGAAATGCCGTGCCTACGCCACACGCGGAGAAGGGCGAGCCCGGATGGTGATATCTCCTGTGTCGTTACTATTCTGGCGCGATAGGGCAAATAAAAACCATCTTGAATCCTAGGCATGATATATATGAGCGCCATGTTGTTTTCATAACACATATCATACAATATGATATGCGCATGCGAACATTGAGCTCTACTCCAAATAGTCGTCTTTTACACAAGTCGCTATAAGACCATATATTAAGGTTCCTAAAAGATCCGTTAAGGATTATTAGAGAATGGTAATATGTGTCAAGGAGTTCTAAGGAATGAAATAGATCAATTTGTAATACTTTACGTGCTACAAATAGCCAGCCGTGGGATTAGTGTCACTGTATAATGATGAAGTTGAATAATCCTCTATCAAAAAGTAATATAGAAATGCTTAGAATATATAACTTAAAAGAACATTATGTAAACCGTTGTTTTAAAAATTTAACAGACGTACTTTATATATATAAAGAAAAATATATACCGTATAAAAATATCCTTATAACTATTTTTAAAAAGGATTAACTAACGTACTTTATAAGCTCGCGATTCGTTTTTTAGCATATTTTAACTACTTAACTTATATTATATATTACTTAACACTAATATTATGAAAGATCTTATAAAAGAATCGATAATAAACTTAGCCGTTCAGGCGAAAATACGTACTCTAATACTTAATTTTAAAATACTTAATTTAACATACGATATTATCGAACTAACCGTAGGAACCAGATATTATAATAAGCGCGCCCGAGCCGACATTATCCTCAATTTACGAAAGACTTACACCGATTAGAAGAAATTTAATTATAGAATAAATTTTTTACTTAAATATAAAAACGGTTTCTATTTGCCGTTAATATATTAAAATTATAATGACTTTATTATATAATAATATATTATTAAACGCGTTAAAATTAATTAAGTATTTAATAGTGTTAAATAGTATTATAAGATATTATTAAGTTTAAGCTATATTTTCTAGGCTAAGCTAAATATATTAAAAGTATCATACGATATTATTCCTACGATAAATACTAACCTGGGTAATTACTTCAGCTATCTACAACCTTTCGATTGCAGCTATTAAAAATACATTATATATTTATAAAAAATTAAATTATTATTTAAATTGAATTCTTATGATATTATATAAATACCTATCTAATATTTTAAAATACGATAATTAATTAGTAGTTTATACTATTTAAAATAGCTTATATACTTGAATTTTGTAAAGTTTTACTTTTTAATACATAATTACCGACAAACTTAGACGTCGATAATTTTTATACTTATTAGTTTTAAGGTTTGACTTAATTAATATAATTTAAAAATATTAAAATTTACGTAATAAACCTTGAAAAAAAAACTTTAAGTACGTATAAAAAAGTTTACAAGTTCTTACTAATTTTACAGTTTAGTCATTTTGCGGTTTTCGAATTATTATTATTATATTTTTAATGCTAATATTTGTTTAGTGTATTATTATAATTTTTAATTTTATCGTATAAAAGATTCTTTCGTATTTTTCATATTTTCTATATAGCAATATTATTTCCTTATAACGTACCACTTAAGTAAGTTGCTTACACAAGTAAGTCGCTCGCTTTTTTTATTATTTTTATTTTTTAACTTTAACTATTTATTTTTTAATAACTATGATATAAAACGGCTTATAAAAAAGGGAGAATAAACTTAACTGTTTAAGTTTAAAAATAAAACCCGAAATTTAATTTTAAACGGTTTGGTTTTATATATAAAATAACTTTATCTATATTACGAAACCGATTTAATAACAAACTTTCCTAAATTAACATTTTTTTTTTTTTTGCGAAAATTAACGCCGCCCGGAAAAATATCGATTATTGAACGAATTTTTAGCTTAAATATGGGGACGTTTTCTGCCCGGCGTTAATACGTTAAAAATATGGCGAATTTGTTATTCGCGTAACGCGTTACGAGATACGTCGAGGTTAATTAGGTAATTAATTTTATTAAACGGTAAAAAAAATTCGAAACGCGTTTAAATCGGAAAATTAATTATTTAAAAATATTATACGAAAAGTTAAAAATATTTCGTAAGTAATTTAAGCTTATTCGAGTTATTATTATAAAATACGATATGATAAAAAAGGATATTTATAATTTCGACGAAATTGAAATTTTAATAAAAATTTTTATAATAACGAATACAATAATTATTAATACTGAAAAACGTAAAAAAATTAAATTATTAATGTTTAAAATTAAGTTATATTATTATTTATTATTATAACGGGGAAAAATTATTTTAGTAATTAATTTTATAATAATTTACTGTCATTAACTAAATAAAAAATCGTAATAAATAATTATAGTTAAATAATAAACAAATTAAATTTAAAATAAATTTAATATTTCGATTAATATATTCGAACGCGTACGAAAAAATTGAAACATTTCTTATTTTTAACGTTTACAAAAATTACTATTCGAAAAAATTCAAAAAATATTACGCTGATTATAATATTATTATATTTCTTATACCCGCGTATTTTTCGTATAAATTTTAACTTTTTAACGTATTTTACTTTTTTTTAAAAATAAAAATACATTTATTCGTTATATATTAAAAGTTTAATACGACGTTATTATAGTAATATTATTAAAAAAATTACCGGTTTTTACGATACGTTTAAAATTGTCATAACGTTTAATAATATAAAATCCGGATTCGCCGTAATTAATTTCGTTTTATTAGATTTTAAAACCGTATTTTCTAAATTTTTAATTTTTTTAATTATATTTACGCCGATCGTTTTATAGTTAACTTTTATTGGGTTAATTTACCCGTCCGTAAAAACATTTAAAAATATTAAGGAAAGGATAAAAAAAATAGTATTTGTTAAAAAAATATATTAAAAATTATTTAATATTTTAATATAAATAATCGTTTTTAAATAAAAATTTATTTAATTATACGAAATTAATTGTATTCTAAGCAAACGTAGAAAAATCAAAAATAAAGGTTTTTTTAAAAATTTTATTATATAAAAAGGATAAGTTTTTCTGGCCAAAAAAGAAAGAGGTAGTAAAATAAGGCAGTTAATAACGGCTAAAGATAATTATCGTAAGAGGGTTAAGACGAAAAAATAGAAGTATGACGTTTGAGGTAAACCCGAATATAATACGCGTATTTGTAAAAAAACTATAAAAACGTTTAGTGAAAAAAAAATCCGATTAATTTTAGTTAATTTGATATATTGTAATTGATTAATTCGAATTTATTATCGAGAGGTGCTAAAAAGTGAGCGACTTACTTATGTGAGCGACTTACTTATGTAGTACGTTAGATTTTATATAAGCTATTAAAAGCCCTTTTTTATTCTTTCCCTTTTTTGAGGATTAATAGTAATTGATAGTTAAAGATATAAATCCGCGATTAACTGTCGAGTAGGTATATTAAGTTTCTTCTGTACTTATTTTTCCTAGCGTCGGTATTTATAATGGTTAAAAAAGCAAAAAAGGTTACTTTATAGGTATTTTTGCTCTTTTGGCTAACTTTTTTAAGCTATTAATTGGTCTACCTCTATTTTATTAATTTATTAATATAAGCAATGATACTATTGTTGATCTTTTATATTTTCTTTTTTCCATTAAATAAAATCCAACTTTTATTTTTATATTTATAAAAATCGTTTATCGATATATTTTTTATCCTTTTTATAGATAGTATATTACTTTTTATTATAATAAATCGTATTAAGCTTTATATGTTAGTTAGGTTTTCGAATAATACCGTTTCTATTTATCTTTAATAGTTGTATAGTTATTTTTTAATTATCTAAGTTATTTATCGTTATATTTATTTTTATTATTTTCGTATAATTTTTTTAACTAAATTATACCCACTTTTCGTAGTTTTATAAGTACTGTTATAAATTTTTTTCATCTTATTTTATTATTCTATACGCTTATTTGTTAAAGTTTTATAACTTTTCGTAAGGCCTACTATATCTTTATATACGAAAGTTTTAAAAATATTCGTTTTTATTATATTATAATGAAAATTCTTTCGTATTAATTATTTTGAGTTTATTTTATAAGTACTGGGGTTTATGACTTATCTTATCGAGATTTTCGAAGTTTTTTATATTTAAATATTTTATAACTAGTTTTGTTATAATTTTAATATTTAATGTAACGTATGTTTTATTATTAAATAACTTTAATTCCTACAGGTTTAAATTCCATTCTATAAGATATATTACCTTTCCGAAAAGTATTAATATTAGCTAAATATTTAAACTTATTATAACTTCGATTACTGGTTCCTAAAGTAAATCGTCCGCGTTATTTTTAATGTTATTTATATTAGCGATTATTAAAATTTACGGGTTTTACGATATATTTATCGAATGTTATAACTTATAATAATTTAATAATTTTATCTTAAACATTATCTTTTAATTGTTTATATAATATATCGATTAAATTATTTCTGTCCTTATTAGTTTATTTTGCTTTAGTTATAAAATTATTAAAAGTTATTATGTATTTTAATATTAATCTTTTTTACCGAAATTCTAAGATTTTTTACACCGCAATACGTTTTTTATCAATGTTTTCGAAATTAGTTTTAAGTTTTTTTTTCGAAGTTAGTATATATTAAAAATAATTCATTAGTGCCGGTTTTTTATTAGTTTCGGCGTTACTTAAGTAATCTCTAAGGATAAGTTTAAATTAATTTAAAGCATTCCCCTTTAAAAAAAAACCGATATCGTAAAAATCTTGTTACGCTCTTTTTGTTATGGGAGACAACTCCCTTTCGCTCTCTCTCGCTCTTTCTCAATTAAAACGTAACGTTTCATAACGTCCTATAACGTCTTTAGGTAGGGAACTAAAGTTATATGTAAATAAATAACAATAAACGTTTAAAAACGAATCTTTTTAAAAATTTATTAATATATTAGGATTTGTTTTAATAATTAATAACATTTTCATAATACCGAAATCTTTTTATTCTTATATTATTATTTTTTCGCTTAAAACGGTTTATCGGCAGTTTTAAAATTTTTTAAAAAAAATTTTATTCGTTTATTTTATTAATTATCGAAAATTATTTCCCTTTACCCGGTTTCCAAATACTAAATTAATAATTCGCATTTTTCCCCGATATTTCGTTATAAATTAAATCTTTATTTTTAATACTTAATTCTATAACTTATAATTTTTTTTACCTTATTATTATTAACTTTAATTCGGAACATTTTTTACTAATATTTCCATATTTTCGAATTAATTAAAAATAAAATAAAAAATTATTACGCAATATAGGATATTTTAATTATTTACTTTTTTTTTACTTAAATCCGCAATTATAATAAAAATATTTTAATCCGTATACGTACGTTTATTACCTTATTAAAACTTAAAATCAAAAATTAACATTTTAAAAAATACGTTAATCGGTTAAAATTAATTAATATCGAACTTAAAAATTACCCAAATTTTTAGGTAACTAATTCCGTTAAAATAAAACGAACGGTTCGCAAAACTAACGCATATATTTTATATAAATACGGAAATATAATTTCCACCGTTTCCGAATAAAATAACGCCCCGCATACGCCGGAAAATAAAATTTACGTTAATTTATTTCGAACGGAATAATTTTTTTTTCGTCCCGATCGAAAACCGGAATACTCCTTATATTTTTATTATAAACGAATCCGGTAAACGCGAATACGAAAATTACCGCCATTTTGTAAATAATAAAAAACGTAAATTTAGAAAAATAACTTACGTTATTAAATTTACTACCGAAAAATAAAAAAATTTAAACCTTATCCCCGTTATATAATTTTACATATAACTTATTTCCGTTAAAAACTTTAAAATTAAAAAAATCCTTACTTTTTTTACTTACATTATTTTTAAAACGAAATCCAACTTTATTACTTCGTATTTCGTTATTTTATATTTTATCATTTCGTACTCCGTTATTTCCAAATCCACAAAATAATTTATTTTTAATTTATTACGAAACCAATTTTTTATCTTTAAATTATTACGAAACGTAACCGTACCAAAAACTCGCCGTTATTTTTTAAATACGTTTAATTATACGTTATTTTTACTCTTAAAAAAACCGGTATAATTTTATCTTAAAATAATTAATAATAACCTTTTTAATTTTAATAAAAATCGTATTACGAAAATAACGGTAACCGTCGTAACCGTATTAAAAAACGGACTAATCCGTACGGCTATTAATAAAATTTCCGAAATAACGGACATATTCGCTAAAAATTAAATATATAAGAAAAATACTTATAATTGGAAAATTTAATATATTAGGTTTTTCCATTTTAATCTTTTAAATTTTTATGGCAAAAATAATTCCGCAATTATCGGTTAAAACGTATATTAACGTAATATACATTTTTTTCGCAAATTCGATCCGTAACGTAGCAAAAACCGAAATAAAAAAATTATTTTAAAAAAAAACTTTACGTAATTATTACGCGGAAATTTACAAATTTAATATACGGTATAATTTAACGATACGGATAAAACGATTATATAAAATAATTTAAAATATATTATAATTAAATTAATTACCCGTTTTTAACCCGATATTTTAAATACGATAAAAATTTTAAATACGTCGAAATACGATAAATAAATAATCTAAAAAAAAATTACCGCGTATTTAAGCGATAACTTTAATTCGTATATACAAAATAACAAAATATATTACGTTTTTATAATATATAACTTATATTTGGAATATAATAAATACTTTTTTTAAGATTTAAATTACCAAATCGATAATTAATATTATTATCGATAATTTTATTATATATTTTAAGAAAAAAACTAATACTTACAAAAAATAACTTTTATAATTCGGTAATTTATTTTTATTTTTTATTAATTTTAATTTTATTTTTTATTTTATTAATAATTAATTGTAACTTAAAATAATTAACGCTTTTATTATTTAAACTTTTAAATTATTAATTTAAATTGCATATACGTTTAAAAACGAAATCGAAAACGAAAATAACTTTTAAAGACGTAATTTTAACGGATCTTACGAATGCGGTTACGGTAAATCTCGCAAAAATCCTTACCGTCGCAAAAGCCGTTTTAATTATTAATATAACGGTAAACGACAATTTTACGCTAACCGTTTATCTAACGGTAAAAGTAATAACGAATAAAATATTAAGACTTATAAAAATAAACGCGAAATTTTTTTTTTAAAAACCGAAATAACTTTAATAATAGAAACCGATTAAGAAATTATAAAAACCGTAATTATAATTACCGTAAAAATTAACATTTTTAACGTAAAATATAAAGAAAATAAGTTAAACTACGTAAAAACGAAAATAATTAGGTTAAAATTAATAATAAAATATATTTTAATAATAATCGCGAAAATATTAATTAACAAAAAAATAATTATATTTTAATTAACAAATTTATTAAAAAAAAACGAAAATTCGTTCCTTACTTATAACGCCGATAACGGCAATAATAGAATTAATTTTTATTACGATATTTTTTTCTTAAGTAATTAAAATAAAAAAACTATAAATAAAACCGTCGAAACGCTTATATATCGTTATTATAATTAAATATTCGAAAAAAAATAAACTTTTTTTATTTATAATATTATACCAAAATACCAGAAATAAAACCCTAAAATTACCGAAATACTTAATAACACCCTTAAACCGTAAACGGCGAAAAACAATAATAAAATTTTTATAACGGATAAAATTTACGATATAATACTTACTAATCCGTTCCGCCGCGAAAATAAATTCGATAAAATTTTTAAATATACTTATTATTACTTATAAATAACGTTTAAAAACGATTTAAAACTAACGGATATTTATTTCAATATAAATTATACCAATATTTTAATAAATAAATTTTAACTACAAAAATTTACCTTTAATACGAAAATACTTACGGAACGAAATATTAAAATTAAAAAAATTAAAAATTTAATCGAACTTACGGAAAAAATAATATTTACCCTAAAAATTTCCGGTATTATTCGCGTCATATTTAAAATAATTATATTCGAAATCGAAACATAATTTACTTAATCCCTTAAACTTAATATATTTTTAAATACCGAATTTTTTATTAATTACGGCGTTATAATAAGTTATCTTAATAAAATAATAATATTTACGTTTTACGAAAATATTCAAATTTTTATAAAAATAATTTACAAATCGAAACCGGTTAAAAAACGAATTTTAACTACCGCGAATATGATTATTCCGCCTTATTTAATAATTACGGTATTTATCTTTTATACCGATTTTCCTAAATTCAATAAAAAAATTCAAAAAAAATTACGTTTTTATTACGGAATACGATAACATAATTAACGCCATTATTTTAATTACAGCGCCGAAAACGATTCTTTTCTTAAATTATACGTCCAAAATTATACGGTTACGAAAAAAAATAAAATTTAATAAAATCGAAAATAACGATAACGAAAGTTATTTTTCCATAACATAAAAAAAAATATTTTTCGCCTAAACGGCCGCTATACTAAACTAACAAACTAACTGCGGACATAAAACAAATTCAAAAATTAAAAAATTTTAACTTTCGTAAAAATTTAAAATAACTAACGAAATAATACACGTTATATATTCGGCAAAAACGACGATAAAAAACGTATAAAACGTTATACGCAAAAATAAAATAAAATTTAAGGAACTAATTTTATCGTTTAAAATAAATAGCCCAAGTAATATGCTAAAAATAATTATCAAAAATAAAATACATATATAAAATACCGAACTAATTATAACGTAACGTTTTAAAAAAATCTTAAAAACGAAAAAAAATTTAACAAATAAAAAATATAATTCTAATATCAAAAAAGGAAAAAATACGGATTAATTTCGTCGAAAAATGGCAAAACCAAATTAAACTAACGTTTCCTTACGCGTTAAAAATTTAAAATCGGAAATTTTTAAATAAACGGTTTAATAAAATATATTATCTTAACAAAATAATTTAAATAATAACGTTTATCTTTTTTAATTATCCCGTTTTCGTAATATAGTAAATAATAAACGGAATTTGCAAAAAAAAAAATCGTTATAAATTTTCGAACGTTAAATAAAATCTTAATATTCGACATATATCTTTTACTTAACTAAAATTTTATTGTCTAAAAAATAAAAAAATATAAATATATTACCGTCTTAAATTACTTTTAATTTTTTTACTAACTTTTAATTTATAAAACGCATAAAAACAAAATAATTATTATTTTACTTAAAAATTTTAAATTTTTTAATATAATTTTTATAAATTTTCGAAATAACTTTATATATATTTAACGTTTTATAAACCGCATTTTCTAAATAATAAACGGTTTTGCCGTTATTTATATAAACGATATAATTATTATCAATAAAATAATAAAAAATTACGTTAAATATATTAACACGATTTTGGAAATATTTAAAAATAAAAACTTAATATTAACGTTTTCGAAAACGTTTATAAGTTATACGGTAATTAAGTTTTTCGGATTTAAAATCGACGGTTTTAATTTTTTTATTATTAAAAACCGTATCCAAACGTTACGTAAATTCGTTTTCCCCTTAAATTTTATAATTTTAAAAACATATATTAAAATAACCGGATTTTTCCGTCGTTTTATCCCTTAATATTAATACAAAGTAAAACTTTTATAAAAAAAGAAAATAATAATATTAAAAAAAAAACGCAAAAATATTTCCCTTCCCCAAAAATCTGTAAATACGAAAAAACGATACATTTCGAAAAAAATTTTCGTCCTAACCGAAATAAAAATTTTTTTTCGTTATTTTACAAAAATAACTAACAAAAACATACCATCTCGTATATTAAAATTACGAATTAATTACTTTTATCAAAATAAATATTTTTCGTATTTACGGATTCGGGGTAATAATTTTTTATTATCCGAAATAAAACGGATAACGGATATACGTAAATTCCGTAAAACCAATTATATTCCTTTCGAAAATACTAACGAAAATTAAAACGAAATATACCGCTATAAAATTCGAAATAATTTATTTCGTTTAAACTTTACGTAATTTCCGAATTTAAATTTAATTTTATACCCAACCGGTAATAATTTTAACGGATTATAAAGTTATAAAAAATATTGTTAACTAAATAAACTTACGGTTAATAAATTTTATCAAAATAAATATAAAATTTATAATCATATTAAAAATTTTTTTAATTTTTTTTAATATTCGTTATATCCCGGATCAATTTAATTTCGTATCCGACGTTTTTTTACGTTTACTTACGGCGTTAAACTCCATAAATATAAAAAAAACTCAAAATCTTAAAAAATTTACGCTTAATAATATAATAAAAAATTTTAATTACATAACCGAAATAAAAATAAATATTAGCAAAAACCTTAAAACCCGCTTTATTAAAAATTATACCGATAATAAAAAACTTTTTAAAATTATGGCGGAATTTCAAAAAAAAAACTAAAAACGGTTAAACCATTAAATATTTCCGATACGCCTTAAAAAATAATTTATTATATAATATTAATATGATAGAAAAATAAAAACTTTATATACCGTTTTTTATACTAATGAAATTTTCGATTTAATTTACGACAAAAAATATTATTTTAATTTAAAACAAATAACATATAATTTAAAATTATTTATAATACCGAAATTATCTAAAAAATTAACTAAATATATTAAATATTATCCCTTTTATCATATAAATAATATATTTCGAATACCGTTATTCGAAAAATTAATATTTATAAATAACCCTTTTATTTCGCTTCATATTTTAACATAAAATTTTATAATCGATTTTTTAATCGTTTTTACTAAAAAAAAATTATGGCATATATTTAATTTTAATAAATTTGATTTATTATTAATAATAATTTACAAATTTTCCAAAAAAAATTTTTTTAATACCCGGTTACGTTAAATATAAAACTAAAAATTAAGTTAATATTATTTTAAAATTATTATTTTTCACTAACTAAAATATATCCGTTAAAGTAATTTTAAATAAAAATCCAAAATTTATATTAAACTTTTAGCAAATTTTTTTCGCGAAATTCAGTACGAAATTAATTATTTTTATAAATTATTATCCCCAAATAAATAAACAAAACGAAAAACGAAATCAAAATATAAAAATAATTTTAAAATAATATATTATAACTTTTAACATTTCATAAATAAATATTATACCAATTTTTTAATATAAATTTAATTAAACCATTTTAACTGTAAAAAATTATAATTTTAATAAATTTATTTTCGGATTTAAATCTTAATCGATATTAAACGTATTCGAAATATTTAAAATATTTTACGATTTCGAAACGATAAAAACCTTATATTAACGCGAAACGAAAACGGCGATTAATTTCGTAACCGCGGATTCGAAAATTAAATATAATTCCAAACATAACCCGTTTTAATTCGCGATAAACAATAAAATATTTTTTCGTTTTTATAAAAGATATTATTTTTCCAAAAAACTTTTTCGTAAATAATTACTATAAAAAACCAGCTTTTTTACGATCGTTAAAAAAATAAGTAATTTAACATACGAATTTAACTTTCCGCGATATTAATAAATTTATCGAATAATTTCGGTCGTATATTTATTCCCCGCCCCGAAAAACAAAAACTTATAATTTAAAAAAAAACTATAACTAAGCCGAATATTCGTCGAAAATAATAACAACGATTATATCTTTTTCGAAATAAAAAAATTTTTATTTCGTAAAATTTTCCGTATAAAAAATTAACTTATTTTAAAATATTTTATACGATAAAAAAATTTAATAAAAAATATAACAAATAATAATTTCGGAAATTTTTGATAAAAAACGTTACGGATTTAATTAAAAAATATAATCGTACATATAAACTTTTTAAAAAAGAATTAATATTAAAAAAACTTAAAATGATAAAAGATATATACGACGATAATTTAAAAAACTGGAAATACGTAAATATTATCTATAAAATATAAAAAAAACATAAAATATTTCGTAAATTATTAAACGAATTATTTTTAAAAAAAATTTAAAAATTTTAAATATTTTTTTTAAAATAATAATTTTTTTACGTCTATTTAACTTAATAAACGTATATACTTTTTATATTTTTTCGTATTATATTTTATATTATAATTCGTTTTTTCTTTTATTAAACGTTTATTATCGTAACTTTATTATCTTTTATCATTTTCGGAATATAATATATTTATAACTTTTTCTTATTTAATTCTTATTTTTATTTTCGATTTCTTTTTATTATTTATCGATATTATCCTTATTTACTAATTATAAAATATACCGCTTAATAATAACAAACGTTAACCCGCGTCCTAAAACAAAACTTAAATTATAAAAATTCGAAACGAATTTTTATAAAAAAAACTAAATTTTAACAAATAATATATTTTATATTATAACGTTAAAAAATACGTTTCAAAAATTTCGCATAAATAACGTCGTAATTACAATATTCGCGGTTAATACGGCCAAACGAAACCGTAATTAAAATTTAAATAAAATTATAAACAAAAACGACTTTAATTTTATTTCGAACGCGAAAAACCTATTAAATTTTTGGAAAAATTTTTTTACGATTTATCCGCTTAAATTTTGGTTTAATTTTTTTCGTATATTAAATGTTTTTTTCGATATTTAACCGTTTAAATAATTTTTAAAAACGGTATTATATTAAATAATCTATACCACCTTATATGCCATTTTGCAAAAACGAAATAAAAACGATTTTTTCGCGATAACGTTTTTAATAAACTTAATAAAACCAAAACCGGAAATATTAAAAATTATACGTATTTACGATAACTCGAAAATTTACGGATTCGATATTTTACTTTTTACAATTAAATACTATCTTAAAATATCCGTATTTATTTTTTTTACGTTAATTTTATAAAACGATATATCTCTAATATTTAGGCGATTATGATAAAAAACGACGATAATAAAAATTCGGCGGATAACGATATAACGCAAATTTTAAGTTTAAAATTTAAGAAATAATAATAATAAAAAAATACCGCGAAAATAAAAACGGTTAAAATATTCCGTTTTATATTAACTATTAACAAAAAAAACGAATTAACAAACGGAAAACCGTAAGTATTTCGTATATTACGTTTTAGCGATTTTAAATTTATATTTGTTAATTTTAAATTTATATTTAACGACGGAAAAAACGCCGGCGGCGAAAAAATTAATAATAATATTAATAACGTAAACGAAAATCCCAAAAAAATCGATTTTATATAATAAATCGAAAAATCGGATATTCCCTTAAATACGAAAACCGGCGAAAAAGTTTTTATCAAAAATTTGGTAACGCTAATAAACGTTAAATATTACGATATTTTTATTACCAAAAAAATTTAAATTATATACATTTTCTGTAATTTAAAAAAAAAATTTAATAAATTATATTTACCTTAATTAAAAAATATAAACGAAATTAAATAAATATTTTACTTATTAAAAACGATAACCCAATAAAAACCTTATAAAAATGTTTTATTTATATTCCCAAAATCCTTTATAAAAAAAATTAAAATCGGTTATATATTTTTTTTTAATTTCGTTAAATATTTTTACAAATTTCATTCGGAAAATAAATAAAAAATTTATCCATATTACGGACGTTATAAATAATATTATTAAATTTTTTTTAATTTTGTAATACCGGTCGTAAGATTTTAACCGATAATTACGAAAATTTTATAAATAAAATCGTTATTATCAAAAAATATATCGATATATTAATAATAAGTATTAAAAAAACGTAATATCGAAAACGTTATCGTTTATTATTTTTAAAATTTCGTTTAATTAAATATATTAAAAAACGTTATCAATAACCGTTTTTAAAACTTCGTAAAATTAAATATGCTTAAAACTATAATTAATACGACATTAAAATTATTTTCCGATATAAATTAACTAACCGCCAAAATTTTAACAAAAATTAAAATAAAAATTTCGATTTTCGTAAAATAATAAATAAATATTACGGTTATTAACGTAATAAAAAAAATTCTTGCCTTTACCTAATAAATATCGGCCAATTTGTTTTTGCCTGCGGTTACGTTTTCGAAAGTTATACCCGCATTTCCGGTACCGAAAGTTACTCCAGTTATATTTCCGGCGTCTGCTGCCGGACAAAATAACTTTTTAATTACTTTTTCGGTCGCCGGCGTCTCGCCGGTAACGGCTAAAGCAAAAAACAAAACGAATAAGTTTTAAACACGCCGAATTTTCGGCGTAAAAGGCCGAAATAACAAAAACCTCCTTTTTATCGCAAAATACCGGCCTCCAAAAATTAATCGGCCGACGACGGGCCAAAAAGTAAGAAGACAAGAACGTCTTTTTTTTTCTTGGTGGGGGGCATATATTACGTGTTTTTTGTTATGGGAGATAACTTCCTTTCGCTCCCTTTCGTTTTTTCTTAATTAAGACGTAACGTCTTATAACGTCCTATAACGTCTCCAGGTAGGGAACTAGAGCCATATATAAATAGATAACGATAAACGTCTAGAAACGAATCCTTTTAAAGGATCATCAATATACTGGGATTTGCTCTGACAAATCTAGTCCGCGGGATTATTAAACGTCTAGAAACGCAGGTATAAGCGTACTTAAGTAAGAAAACTCTGAACATTTCCCTTTCCGTTATATGGTTCCGGTTTCTTGATTTTGATAGTTAACGCATTAATCTGGACATCCGTGGGCTTAGTTTTAGCTAATAATTATTCGATCTACGTTTTCAAAACCTAGATCTTGAAACTGTTAAATATTCGTATCCTAAATATTAGTCGATATTTTAATTAAAAATATTACTTAAAGTTTAACGGTATTACTAAACAAAAGCTTGCTACGTATAACGGCTAAGCTAATTAACCAATTATTAAACTTAAACGTACGGATTTATAATAGTAAAAATATCGTATCGTATATATAATAATAAAATAAAAGGTAATTTAATTACGTTTCGCAATATTAAAAACCTTTTAGGTAATAAAGTTATATTACAAATTGTCGTTATCTAACTATCGAATTTAACGAATATATATATCCTAATTCCGGCTTCAAGAGCTTAATCAACTTATAACCTTAAATCTCTTAAGTTTCTTAAGTCGTTTCCCGGCTCGACTAGCTTAAGATGCTAAACCCTTTAAGTTCTTTTAAGCCGGTTACGTATCTTCTTGACCTGGATCGGAATTATCCTTTTCTGTCGTCCCGACCATTAGGGAAGGCCAAGACCGTTAGGTTATAACAAATAACCACCGGTTGCAACATGTTGCTATAAACCTTTTAAAGGTAATTTAATATAGGAGAAACTCGTTTAATTATGTTTTTAGCCGTATAAATTATAGTTATTACGTCGTAACTATAAAAAGAATAAGGGCAACTTAAATCCGGAACGCCTTTATAGCTACGACGTAACAACTATAACTCATACGGCCGAAAGCATAACTGGACGTATTTCTCTTATACCAAATTACCCTTAAAAAGTCCATGGTAAAATGTTACAACCGGTAGTTGTTACGTCGTAACCATAAGGGCGTTCCGGTTAAAAAGTCGACATTAATCGAAAATTTTTATTTCGTTTATTAATATTTCTACTAAGCTAGCCCCGATTAGTAAATTATATATACCATTAAAAAGCTTTTTTAATACTATATATAATTATATTTCTAAATATTTGTTAAGAATTTTTATAAAAGATTTTAAAAATTTATATAGAACGGCATTAAATAACTTAAAAATTTATAGCTTATCATCAGGTCCTATTTGGAGGTTTTATTGTTTTTATGGGTATTTTATAAGTCCCTCACTCATTAGGTTAGCGCGGTACTAAAAGTTATATAACCATAGCTGCTACGCCGCAGGCGTAGCCACAGCCTCTAAAATAGGGCCTGATTTTAACAAGGTAACTAAAGAAAACCTTATAAGTTAAAGTTCTCGTATGTCTTCCCTGTTAGCATTATGATCAGTTGAAGTGCGGAAGTAAATTCCCGTACGATAGGTTTGGTAATAAAAGCCTTTGTGTCAGGGCCCGTTCAGAGATACCCGTGAGAAATAAGGATGGAGTTGCGTCGAGTTGAATATAATGAATGATGATTCAATCATGGGCGCCAATCGTGGCGAGCTCCTTATATGGATGCATAGACGGGAGCAGCTTCGAACCAAACCGAGTTCTTGTAGCCTAGATTAGTGTGAGTCCGGCCTGTCTAAACCTTCCGCGAAGTGCGCTCTTCTTTAACCGACTCAACCCATATTTAAAAGGGGCTACGCGCCAGGCGAAAATACCGAGTAGATGCCCCGGACAACCCCGGGCCAACCCCGGGCCTGCAGCAATCGAAGTCCCGGGCCCATCCACCGAAGGGTCCCCGCATTGTATGTAGGTATGTAGGTACGTAGAGGAAGGTGGACCAAATGGGATAAGCAATTGATGCTTGCTTGATTAAGTACTGTACCCGAGCTAGATCGAAGTTGTATTGGCTGGCCCATTTAAATCCAGGCCTTTGGAGCTCTCTCAGCAAATCGAAAGACACCAAAATTTTATGAAGTAGCGACGTCAAGTAGGTACGTATAGTATCACTCCTTAATTGACGTCTCTTTGCGGCACCTATCATCATCACCATCATCCACATCCTCCCGCATCCCCGCTCGAAACCTCGGACAGGTCCCTAGAGGTCTCTCTTCTGAGGTTCTTTGTGCGAACCGGACTCGACTACTTTTCTCGTCTTGGCTCGAATGCCCGCCTGATTCATATAAGCCCGCCCGCATACATCGTACAATGGCGGGAAGCGGGAGTCCGCGCACAGTGGCCGATGCCACGCGCTTCACGGCGAGCACGCCGCACGCCAACGCGAAATCCTCGCTGCCCTCTACTATCGCCGTCCCAGGTGGTGCTCCTTCCTCCTCTTCTCCGCCGATGACGCAGCAGAAGCAGGGATCCTCATCGACCCACCAGCCGCAGCAGAGGAGGATGCCGCCGCCGGGTATGCCCCAGAAGCAGTCGCAGACCGAGACCATCGAGGAGCGGGTGCGACGGTTGCGGGCGGCCCACCTGGCCGCCAAGCAGCACGACATCTCCCGCTTCGACAAGGTCGTCAATGCGTCGCGGAAGTACTTCGACGCCGCCCACAAGTTCACGGTCATGGGGTTGATAGGCTTCAGCGGTACGTTAACTTACTAACTGATCATCCGCCCCGCCTCGGTCCTCCTCGGCTTCCTTTCGCCTAACCGAGCGCCCCGTCTGTCCTCCGCTAACTCAAGAGCGCTTTCTCCTCGTCGCAAACAGGCCTCGCCCTCCTCGTCACCGTCTACGCGACCGCCGACATGATGATGTACAACCGCAAGCGGCGTAACGAGTTCTTCGCCCTGCAGAAGCAGTTCAAAGAGGACAGTCTCGAGGCCGCCAGACTCGCCTACATGACGGGCAACGCGTCCGAGGAGCAGATCGCCATGGTCGAGGACGCCACTGCCAGGGCCAAGCAGGCCGGCATCTCGCTGCCGCCCCTGCTGTCGGCCCCGCAGTCCCCCGCCCCCGCCGGCGGCTGGGAAGAGGCGTCATCTTCCGCATACGCGAACCCCGACGACGGCGGCAGCAGCACGCCGCGCTCGGCTTGGCCCGGCGAGGTCATGGTAGAGAGCACCATGTCGAGCGCGAGCGAGGCGTCAGAAGGGACCAAGAAGAAGGGTGGCCTTACGGCGTGGTTGTTCAGCGGGCTGAAGAAGGAGGAGGTCCGCGACGAGCCGGCGCCGCTGAGCTTCGGCCGGGAGGAAGCGGCGGCGAGCGCCCGGTCCACTACGGGAAACGTGATGAGGGCTGTCGACGAGTCGCAGCACGCGCTCCGCAACAAGGCGAAGGCCACGTACGAGCACGAGAGGGAGAACCAGAGGCGCGGGGGGCCGCTGGACCAGGTCGGCCTGGACGCCGCGTCGGAGGCGGCGAAGGGCGAGGTGAAGAAGGGCTGGCTGTGGTGAGCGCGGCACAATGCATACAACACAACGTAGCAGGAAACACATGTCGGACATGTCATGACCCGTATGCATCCAACATTCGGTGCAGCAGCCGGGGGTGGTTCGTCCTCGGGAGGAGGGACTGTATCATAGCTGTAAGCAAAAAGGGGGCAGTGGGGCATTGCATAGAAACCCGGCGCATTTGGATTGGAAATTCCTAGCCCCTCTGCTATGATTCACAAGAGTCGTCAACTCTAACTCTATGGCTCGACTCGGGGCCACGTCGCGATTCCAGGACCGCTGAACACGCACTGCTTCTCCCTCAGAAACAACTCATGACGGGCAAGCTCTGGTCGCATAGTTGAGCCGTTCTTATACATCCAGTAGCTGAATACAAAAGCTGGATGGCATCGGTGCCACATGATTATTCCCGTAGAAAGAATTAGAATAAGGGTTATCCAGCCTCAATAAGTTCGGTTGAATATTATATGAATCTGAAAGGCCGGGGGAAAGAGGGGTGGGCTGGGGGCAGGGGGAATATTGAAACCCAACGCCTTTCGCCATCGAGGTCATGTCACTCCTCTTAGGTTTCGACATTTCAATCACAGTATGCAAGCCGACGCGCGAGCAATCAATCAGGGCAGCATGCGGTGCCCTCCGTCATTACTATCTTTCTATAAGAAAGCAAACTCGCTGAGGCTAATATGCTATGGTTGCCCCCCTTTAAACGCCCTGAAGTGCCCTCGTACCGTTACACCGATATGGAAGAGACGCATTTGCTGCCCTCTGAGGTTGCTTAATACCCTCCAATTGAGCTCGATAACACGCTGAAAATACGACTGAAAATGCAATATTACAAAGCGAGCGTGGCGGGGTATAGTAAGAAAGAGCGGATCCTCAGAGTGTGGAACTCTGGTGGGAAGCGACGTAGCGATGGCTATATGCAAAAAAAAAATAATAATAATAATAAAAAAATAAATAAATAAAGAGGGGGAATAATGCTCTGACTTCGTGCAGGGAGCAACCCCGTCCCTTTACCGTTCCCTCCATGATAATCATGTTGTGTCAAAAATAGGTCGTCCTCGAGGGCGTTGCTCCATTTTGCGAACAGGCAACATCCGTAAACACTCTTCCGGGTTGGAGATCACGTCCGAGTCGGCTGCCGAGGTCGAGCCTCGATCCCATGAGCCGCCCCTTCGTGCCCTCAGGAGGAGAGCAACTCTCTTCGAAAGTGGCGGATATTTCAGTGTCCTGAGCGTGTCTGCTCCGACTACCCCGCCTATCGTAGAAATTCGCATATGATCTTTTCTGTTTGTAAGCCACCAAAGGCTCTAGACGTGGGCGGTCCTTCGCTGTTCCCAGTTCCGAAGGCCTAGCTACCCCGTCCCTGCGCAACATAGGCAGCGCTACACAGTCGGTCTCCGAGCTGACGCCGGGCCCTGCCATCGGACCATATACACCGGATGCCTCCATCCCCGTACTAGGAGACAATGATGTGGTTGAAATGCCCAGGGATCTTCATGCGGCACTTTTCACAATCAGCTCGGTACCCTATACTGAACGATTTCTTCATGCCGGGCTGCAGCGTCCAACTGTTGAGGGTGTGCTTGCTGCGGCAATGGCCGAACTTGCCCCTGGGGGAGGGCGATGCCGGCGCCGAAGTTGGGGTCGCAGCATCAGCATCCGTCATGCCGGCGTCGGCGTCGGCGACGTCCGCTACCTGCGGGGGCGTCGTCTGGATGTTCGGATGAAGGAGCATGGCCACCGGGTTCGTCGAGTGGGGCAGGTGAGGCAGGTAGGGCCTCTGCAGATTGGCCATGACAGGCGAGCAGGACGAGTCCAGGACCATCCCGGGAGTGCTGGGAGTGTCTTCGCCACCGCACTCGCTTATGGGCGACGGGAGACGTCTGTCTTGCACCATCGACCACTCGGCGGTTCCTCCCAGCGAACGGGGCACGGAGTCGTTCCGTCTCGAGGTGGATCCGGCACGGTTTTCTGATGTGACATTCACAACCTCGTTGGCTGCATGGGCGGACTGGTTCGTCGGCGCCCAGCTGTTTCCTCGCACCTGGGCCGCAAACGTACAATGAATTGGGGTAGGAATCCTTCCCGTCATGCTCGGGTCCGGCTGGGAGGGTGCTGGTGCCAGGTCCTGTGGCGCATAGCTGTCGTCCGCCATGTCGGTGTCCCTATCGACATCCATAGGAGGGTTCGGCGAATGCTGCGGGGACAGGTCCGGAGCCGAGGACCACTTCTGGGATTCGGAGCCGGAAGACGCGATGGTGTTTGGTGGTAGGTGAGGAGCAGGGAAACTTGGTGGATCGGTCCATCGCTTTTGTGTAGGAGACGTTCTAAAGGGCAACGACTGAAGACGTTTCTGTTTACGGGGTCGGGTTAGCTGGACGTCGCTCAGCATGTGGTTGAGTTGCTTGTATTGACAGTGATCGTCTGCCGACGCTGACGATGACCAGCCACGCAGGACTGGCGACTGGTGAGAGGGGGAAGCGGGTGGACTGACATTTCGATGTTCGGTGAAGCCCATGCCACTCCCACCACAGATGCTGATGTCGTCGTACTCGTCCTCCTCTCTAGACCTCTTACGGGCCGGTTCTGACCACTGGGACTCGAACATGACAGGTTGCCGGTTAATTGTGGGAGGTGCCGCTAGTATGAAGGTGAAGACGAAGAACCAAAGGCCTGGGCCTGATAGCTGGGAACTATGAAATGGATGACAGCTTCTTGGCGAGAATGGCGATATCAAGGGATATGCTGAAAGACTATGCTGGCATAAAAAAAAGAAACATAACCAGGGAGGGCCAAGAAGATATTGTCAATGCGTATGTGTGGCCCCGTGCGGCAGTCAGAATTCGGAGGCAGTGCTTTGCGCGGGGAAGGCCCAGGTCATCGAGGATATTCAAGCCTACCCCGGTGACCTATTATCTCCAGTCGGTGACTTGAGGTTCTTGGTTCTCCTAGAGTCAGGTAGGTGAAAAGGTATATGCATTGGATATATACCGAGGTAGATAGGGAGGTGTAGGTGCAAGGTGAATCCTAATGTTGGTGGTTGGTTGCGACTCTTCTATGATGCTCCTAAGGTGGGGGTGGTGGTTTTGACATGCCGATCTTTAAAGACGGTGACACCGTCCAGGCCTTTTAGGCTAACGTTAGGGCCTTCAGGTGCGTACTAACTTGTCAGGAAGTTTGCTCTCTCTCTCTCTCTCTTGATCTTCTCGTCTTTTAGGTCAATGCGATCAATCAATTCACATTGGAAAGCGGACGTTGATAGATGCTAATTGGTAAGGTTCCTTCCAGGCAGCGGCTGAACTAACTGATGCGATAGTTATTGTTGTTCCCGGGCAGGCGCTAGTTAAAATAAATGGCGCACCACTCCAACCAGCCTCCAAACGCACCTAAATCATGGTGATTTCAAGCCTTCGTAATTTAACAATATCGATAACGATGGTATGATTCTTTTACATCATTATGAAAAGCGACGTATCGTAATTACGGTAAATTCTTTATCCTTTAATTTGTTCCTCGTTTTAAAATTATAAAAATAACTATTAATAATAACATATTGCAACGTACTACATAAGCTCGTCGCGTACATATATTCGTCGCGCGTTTTATTAACCATATTTATCATTTAACTTTAATCGTTTATTTTTTAACGTTAATAACATAAAACGGCCTATAAAAAATACTAAAATGAACTTAACTATTAAGTCTAAAAAACGAAACTTAAAATTTAGTTATAAACGTTTTTATTTAATATATAATATTTTTAAATTTACTTTAAAAATCGTTTTATAACAAATCTTCTCGTATCGATTTTATCTCTCATTTACGAAAATTAACGCTAATCGAAAAAAAGTCGATTATCGAATAAATCTTTAACTTAAATAAGCGAACGTTTTTTATTCGGCGTTAATATATTAAAGGTATAACGAATTTATTACTTATATAACGCGTCGCGGAACGTATTAAAGCTAATTAAATATCTAACTTTGTTAAACGATAATAAATATTCGAAACGCGTTTAAATCGAAAAATAAATTATTAAAAAGTTTTATATAAAAATTTGAAAGCATTTCGTAAACAACTTAAACAAATTTAATAAAGAAGTTAGGAATGATTTATAATAATATAAATTATTAAATTTTAAAGTTAAGCTCTATTTTTATTTATTATTTTTACCGGAAAAATTTTTTTTCTTCGCTAGTTCGCCATTAATTTATTTTCATTCGATTAAAAAGTAGTTATAAGCGATAACGGTTAAACGATAAATAAATTAAGTTTAAAATAAGTTTAATATTTCGATTAATATATTCAAATACGTACGACAAAATCGAAACGTAATTTTATTTTGAATAGTTACGAAAATTATTAAGAAATAAAATTTAAAAAATAATACGTTAATTACGATATTATTATATTTTATATACCCGTTACTTTTTTTATAAATTTTATTTTTCGAAGTAGATTATTTTTTTGTCAAAACGTATTTATTCGTTATATATTGAAAATATTATACAATATTATGTTATCTATATTATTAAGGAAAATTTTATTAGCGGTTTTCGCAATATGTCTAAAGCTGTTATAATAACCGATAATATTAAATTGGGATTCGTAAAAACGGAACTTATCTTATTGAATTTTAATGCGTTTTTTCTAAATTAAAACTTTTAATTATAACGTACTATATAAGCTCGTCGGACATAAAAGCTCGTCAGACACTTTTTTAGCCATTCTTACCACTTATCTCTAATCGTCTATTTCTTAACACCAATATTATGAAACGCTTTACAAAGAAAACTAGAATAAACTTAGCCATTTAAGCTAAAAAACGAAACTCGAAATTAAGTTTTAAACTATTTAGTTTTATATATAATGTCTTTTTATTTATTTTAAACCCCGATTTAACGGCAAATTTCCCCGAACCGATATTATATCGAATTTGCGAAAATTAACGGTAACCGAAAAAATATCTATTATCGACTAAATCCTTAATTTAAATATACGAACGTTGTTTATCCGGCGTTAATATATTAAAAATATGGCAAATTTATTACTTAGATAACGCGTTACGAAACGCGTCGAGATTAATTAAATAATTAACTTTATTAAACGGTAATAAAATTCGTAACGCGTTTAAATCGAAAAATTAATTATTAAAAAAAATTATACGAAGATATAAAGATATTTCATAAGTAATTTAAATTTATTCGGGTTTTTATAATAATAAATATAATAATTATTAATTTTTAAAATTAGGTTATATCGTTATTAATTATTATAATAGGGAAATTTTATTTTATAAATTAATTTTGTAATAACTTATTATTAATAATTAATTAAAAAATCTTACTAAGTAATAATAATTAAATTTAAAATAAATTTAATATTTTATTTAATATATTCGAACCCGGATTAAAGCATCGAAATATTTCTTTATTTTTAGCAATTACGAAAATTATTATTCGATGAAATTCGAAAAATATTACGTTAATTACGATATTATTATATTTTATATATCCGCGTATTTTTCGTATAAATTTTCACTTTTTAACGTATTTTATTTCTTTTCTATTAAAACGTGTTTATTTATTATATATCGAGAATTTTATACGACGTTATTATATTTATATCGTTAAAAAATTCTTTACCAATTTTTACGACGCGTTTTAAATTATTATAACGTCCGATAACATTAAATTCGGATTTATTGTAATTAATTTTATTTTATTTAAATTTAATATTATTATTTTCGAATTCGAAAACTTTTTAATTATACTTATGCTAACCGCTTCCCCGTTAACCTCCGCCGGTTCGATTTCCCCACCCGCGAAAACCTTTAAAAATATTAAGGAAATAAAAAAACAAAAACTTTATTTGTAAAAAAGTTTTAAAAACTACCAAAATAATTCGCCGACAAAAATTATATAATACTTTAATATAAAATTACTTTTCTTAAATAAGAAATTATTTAATGACGCGAAATTAATTACATTTTAAATAAACGTTAAAAAAGTAGAAATAAAATTTTTTAACCGACAACAAAAAGGGTAATTAAAATATAGTTAATAATAACTAAAAATAATTATTATAAAAAGGTTAAAATAAAAAAAGAGAAGTATAACGTTTGCAGCAAACCCGGATATAATACGCGTATTTGTAATACAACTATAAATACGTTTAAGGGAAAAAAATTAATTAATTTTAACTAATATAATATATTATAATTAAGTAATTTGAATTTGTTGATACGAAATGCTTAAAAGTGTTCGACGAACTTATATATCTGAGGAGCTTGTATAATACGTTATTTGTACCTATTATTTCTCTACTTATTTTTACTAATTCCGTTATTTCCTTGTTTACTAAATTTTTTAAAATTATTACCGAAATAATTTAATAGAAGTATTATTTATAAAAAAGGAATTAAGAATTAATAAGCTAATTCGCCGATAAAAATAGTTAAATTGGTTAATTTTTTAATAAAAAATAACTTAATATTATTATTTGAAAACGTTTTTTTTAAAAAAAATATAACTTATTACGCGAAACGAATTATATCCTTAATAATAAATAATCGTAACTAATAATGGCTGAAAATTATCGTCGTAAAAACGTTTAGGCGAAAAAATAGAAATATGGCATTTACGGTAAGCCCGGATATAATACGCGTATTTATAAGAAGGATATAAAGGCGTTTAACGACAAAAAATCCGATTAATTTGAATTAATTTAATATGTTGTAATTGCTTAATTCGAGTTTATTATTACGATATATCAAAAAACGCGCAACGAGCTTATTTCCGCAACGAGCTTATATGGTACGTTAAAGTAAATAATATTTAATTTCTGTTTTAATATAATATAGTAATCGTGTTTTATATAAGGTACTTTAGTTTTACCTTATATATAGTCTTATAATTTTTTAAGATTATATTTATTTAAAGACTTAAATATTATAATTTTTAATAATATTTTAAAAAATATTTCAGAATAAAATATGTTATACTACGTTGAAATTTTACTTAAAAAGTATTTTAAGTTTTATTTTTGAATTAACCTTTTCGTTACGAGGTATAAATGAACTTTTACTATTTTAAATATAATTTTCTTTTAAATATTACTAACGTTTTATATATTTTATCTCTATATTAGACTTAGCTTTCTGCTTTATATATTGATTTTTATTGTTTATTCTATAGTGTTAAAGCTCTTAAAATTATTAAAGTTTAAAGCATAAATGTTAGAAAATTCGGGGTATGCAAATGGGGGGGGGGGGGGGGGGTGCATTGGTACGTGCGCCCCCTCTAGAAAGGAGGAGACTGGTAAAGAAGGATGGGAATCGACGCAAGGGAACAAAAATGGTAACGTTAGATAAGAATGACTCGTTCCAACCAAGACCGGGGGGCAAATAATCAACGCTGTCGCATATGCGCAAAGCGTATTACTTTGCCATATGGCGTTAAAAGAAATCGAAAAGGGATATCAAGACGAGGCGACTATGTGATCCTCGACACTCGGCTGCATGACGATGGCTTCTCCCGCTCTGGTGGTCCGGGCTTTGGGGATCGCTCATGACACCAAGAAGGGGTTCCCGAGTGTCATATTTCTCGACCCACCACCATTGGAGCAACCACCGAAGGAAGGGAATGGGAGGCTGCGTGAGGCGAGACATCTCCCACCCTATGGTAATGTACTTATCTAGGCTGTTAGTTTGAGTCCGTAGGTATATAAGTTACTACAGATTCACGACTCCACTCCACAACTACTGTTTGGGAAAGCATAGAGCAAGCTGCGATCCCGTCTGAGCGCCAAAGGTCTATGAGCTAAAAATAAAAATCACCCAAAAATACGAATTGGCGAATGCCCAGCATCATACATAAATGCACCAAGTGGGTCTCCGAGCGCCAGCGCTGTCTCTCGATTGCAGCTAATAATGAATCTCACAAGGGGGCTTCGTACGAAAGGAGTCGCAACGGATAAACTAACCTACATCATTCAGCTGCTCCTATTTCCGCTACTCCCAGCCAACATGTGAATAAAATCTGATAGGTAGCCAGATATGCTATCGTGTGTTTCAGAATCGCTTCGTATCTCTCAGAAGCTCCTCGCAACCCGGATGTTATGCATGCTTCAACATTCGCAAGAATCCAACAGCCACAGAGCCAACTCCCATTCCCAATTTTGACATCATTAGCAGGTCTTGTTTAACACAGCATTATTCCCACTACAGGACTGCATAGATGCCAGCCAGGAGGATGTCGAGGATATGTCTGACACGGTGTTTATTACGAAGCGGCCCCTTGTATTATAGACAGTCTCCCTACGGCTTGCTCCTAAATCTATGTCACTATGGCGCTGATCGATCTCCTTTTTATTCAAGGAACACCACGCAGGGAGACAGAATCACAACTTGGATGTTGTCAACGCCGGTCTAATATAGCCGTCCCAAGCCTCGGCATGTCTCCCGCCATCCTTCCTTGCCGTGACATTGATGGAAGCTGCTCGGTCCAATTCATCAGGGTCTCGTATGCATTGCCGTCCTTCATCCCGATTGCACTTGATAGTGCAGCGTCGGTCAAGTCCCACGCGTCAGTGAGCCCGATCGTCTCGGGCAGAGGTCGTCGAAGGAGACTGTTTATGGTATCCCGAACGGCATCTAGCTGAGTGCCTGAGAGGAACCCGTCCTCGACGAATGAAAGGGCGTCCGTGGACTGCGGGTTCGTGATCGTCGAGAGCGAAGACCGATCGTAGTTTGCATAAGACCTTGCCAACCGCGGCATCTTCGACCCTCTCCGTGGCCTCGATGAAGTCCAGGAGCATTGGGTATTCCACGTGTGCTCTCGCCGCCGAGGTCAACAGTACGATATGCTGGTTCCAAACCTGTGCCTTCGTCTCTCCGATCTTCAACCCCTGAGCCAGTCTGGACTCTGCCTTGCCAATTAGGTGTTGAGCACGATGCTGGAAATTAGAAGCTGTGTGCTCGAATTCGTGGGGTCGATAAAGCAGGCATCGGAACTCCTCTCTGTGAAAGGAGAGATGAGGTATTTCAGGTCGTCTGGAAGCTCAGCCGTCGAGGGCCTACCCCCGAACCCCTGCGTCCATTTCATCAGATATCTGGCGGTCTGTTGCAAAAGGATATGGACATCTCCTTCTCCCGTATACATCACCGCGAGAGACTGTACGATATCCGGCAAGCCAGAAGTGAGATATCCATGGCCACCACATGCCCTTCTGCAATCCCCTGTGCCGTCTAGGGCTATAGCCGACGACCAGGTTTTTTACCCAGCGGTCAGGGCGTGAGCCGACTGCATCGTACTGAAATCACCCTCCGCTCCCCGTTTGTCAAAGTCACGCTGAGCGGCCTTGCAGTGTCGCGAAGCAAAAAGAATCGCGTACGCCTTCGCTAGAGTCGTCAGTAGGTGGTAATGTTGACTCCTGTATCGTATGATGGCGACCTCGGTGCCAGGTGCGTCCTCGCCGTGTGTGAAGTTCCCCTGTTTTCTGACTGTCGAGAACCGGATAGCGATGGTTACCGCCGCGGCAAGTTGTATCGAGGTGACATGGGGCCATTTTAGAGCGGACGACCAACATAGTCCCGTAGGAAGCCTTCTCATGGGCGTTGGCTCTCCTCGCGTTGGTTCCGTCTCTGGCCACAGAAGCTTGAGCGGAAAGCATACTATCCCTAGGAATGACGACGTCGTTCAAACGGGCAAATCCGTTATCGTTCTGATTGTGGCTGAGCTTGGGACCGATGTCACCAAATTCGAGACCCTCGAATGCCTCTCCCGTGTCGATGTCGCGCAGCTGTACCATGAAAGGGTGTACTCCGTACTCTTTGCCCTTGACGGTGAGGGGCGCCATGACAATCCCGTGCGGGGCGGCAAAGCCCATGGCTCCCGGCCAAAACTTGGTACTCGACAGCGTTGGCGTGTTGAGCAAGAAGCAGTCTCGCGACTCATTGAAAGTTGCCGTCGTCTCCAACTCTCTCATAAAGGTGCCATGGCCAAGTTCAGTCTGCATATGCGCGCCGTTGATCTGCCCCTTCGTCGCCGGCACGAGCCACCTCAACTTCTGCTCGGGCGAGGCCATCAGCTCCAGCATCTTGATGAACTTAGAAGTCGACAGGCCAAAGGCGCCGTTGTTGAAGAGCGTGAGCCGCGGCGTCATCCAGCCGAAGAAGTCGTGGCCGGACTTAGCTCGATCGTCCCACGCCGCTTTACCCATCCTCAGCCCGTCGATGTACAGATCTTCGCGGCTGGTCTTCGCGTACTGCTGGGGTAGCCGCAAAGTGTCTGATGTGCCGAGTACCGCCTCGACTCGAGCCCACGCCTCGCGTCTACGGCGTACTGTGTCCGCATCGCCATGGATGACCCGAGTCAAGGCTTCAATGTCGAAGCTCGCCCGGGACCGGGCATTGGCCATCATTTCGGACGGGGAAAGCGAGTCATCGCGCTTACTCGCCATGGTGTGTGGTGTGCCTGCGGGACTTGGTGTATGATAGAGTGCGTCTTCGACCAAGGGCAACGGTATGAACTGATGATGGTGGTAAACGTTCGATCGTGAAAAGGTGACGGCGATAAATGTTTGATAGTGAGAAGGTGATGCACTCTGGTAGTGGAAAATAAAACTCGAAACAAAGCGATCTACAGAGGAGCCAACGGCATACTAGGTGTAGGTTATTCGTGTATCCATACTTTGATTCCCGTTGTTTGTGAATCCCTACATAGGTAGCGGACAGAAAAAAGTCAGCTTGCGTACATAGGTGCAAGGCGAACAGTAACAAACTTTGAACAAAAGGCATGTGCGCAGAGAGCAAGAGCCAGACACAGCATGAGGCGGCATCTCACCTCGATGCAAGGCTAGCCATGGCACTTCACCTGTTCAATTTCTATAGAACACCTAGATCGCCAAATCTGAAATCTATAACGGCTATTGCTGCCTGCATATCTGGCGCCTGTACGTCCACAATGGCTACATAAAAAATAGTTATTATTCAGGAACATGGACGTGCCTAATCCAAGAGCTTCACTCACAAGGAAAAATGACTCAGAGTAATTATGTAGGTCCCACGATGCGTTCGGTTATCGCGCGGCACGCTGAAATACATGTGCATACCAGGCAGAGTAGGTTGAGATATGCCGTCCTGGCTCTCCATGACTGTCATGAACCTGTTCATCCACCCAGATAATTAAGTATGGCGAGATGGAGATACGAAAGGTACGGGGCTTCACACCGTCAGCTCTCGAGGTACACCTCAAAATGGGGAAACCATTGACCGGGCTTCTTAATGGGCGAGACACACCCTGTGCTCCTGTCTGTAACGAGGCAAGCAGGTCTTACTTACGATCTTGATGGATGTATACTTGAATTTTGTGATTCTTGAAGACGAGATCCCGAAGTGCCAAGAACCAAGTTGGTAACTTTTGAACACCCTTTTCTAGCCAAATGCCTGGCCAAAGTAATGCAGATGAACCGGTTATATGGGAAGAGTCTCGCTAGTAATTAACAACCAGTAAGCCCTGGCAATTATATGGCAATGTCTTCCATTTTATCAACCGGCAGAACTAGATAGCACAACCAAGAATCTTATGTAAAATGGACTAGGGGAGCTTGCTCGGGCTGTAAAGGGGCTCAGGCCTACGCCTCACACCACCACTAGAAAAGATGGATTGGAACAATAACGCCGGAAGACGAAGTCTAACTTTGACGCCAGTGTCTTAGAAACGAACATGCAAAGGTCGCAAGCTGGCAGTACTGAATGTTAGGCCTAGCGGAAGCGGCGCGACACCATTTCTTGCCATGATCCCTTTACCTTGTGCGTCGGCGCATATCTTGTACGTGATGGTTCGTGGCATATTCTGTCATTATGAAGGATCGGTATAGCATCTGCGGGAACTACTACCCTATCTGCCATAGGGACGGGGCGGCGACTCCAGAGTCGAGAAACAAATCCTGACATGGCAGACCTTAGCCGTGACAATACCGTGGCACCGGTGATGTCTCTCGTGCGCATCCCCGTCCTTGCCCTTCGCCCACCTTACGCTAGTTTGATGAAACCATTGTCGATGAAGACAAGTGTAGGATTCCTGTACATAAGTCACAGTCGAGCATCGGCTTCGGATTTTCCAGCATCCGGCCATAACAGTTAAGCCACATTTTGTAAAGCAGATGGAATAATAATCTTCAGCAGGGGATAATAGGTGGCTGATACACCTTAATCGAGGAAGGCCCAGTGATTATCCGAATTATTCCTTTTCCCATTGAATCACATTAAGATACGGTTGCTAGGAAGTGTCGCTATGCGCCATTCGAGCATTTTAACTAGAGTATTTGTTGGCCTGCAGATACAGCGGGATTGAATGGCAAACGGAGTTCTAGTAGCCGGTAAAGAGTTCTTAAATATTGAAAACGCGGAAGTGAACTGGTGATGGGCAAACCATGAGTTGAGTAAGGAAGTATTTGCTCTATAGCAAGGTTGCCTAACGCCAGTTTCGAGTTTTATTGTAATAGCACACGACTAATAGGGAGTTACGGAAGACGGAGATAGTTCGGGATCTCCGAAGGATAGCAATGACGATAATCATGGGCAAGGTCATCCTCGTCCGAATCTGGTCCGGGACGGGACGAAGTGACAAGTTAACTGCTCCTAAGCTCCGCACACAGTCCATCTCCGAATTTATCGGCGGCCCCATAAGCTTCGTTACGCAGGTGATGGAGGCTATCCCGAAACGGTATCAGGAGACACCTGGTATTACAGAAATCTACACAGTACGACTGTGCGGACAAATGCTGGTAGGTTGTCCATACTTGCAACTCGCAGGAAGCATGCCCAGCTAAGAAGGGATAGATACGGTCGACCGAGTCCTGATGATATTATAGCTTCGCATTGTGTTTCAAGGGATCCGTATATCAGCTAAGGTGCTCACAATAGGTCGAAGTTGTATTTGGCTATGTGGCGTCGTCTGGGGCCCCCTGATCGGATAGCTAAAGGGGTGTTAGATAGGCCGAAGCGACCCCATCATAGTACCGCCTCAGCAGTTTGAGCTTAATCGGTGGGAGTTCATTCGATGGTCATCCGCCTGCTTGCAAGTAGAGGTTGGTGGAGGAATCATATCCAAACCTCACCGAGTACAGTACTAATATGATTGCTGAACAGCTGGACTGGCCAGTTGTCTGGAAACTTACCACCCATATCACTACAACCTACGTACCTAGTGATCAATAGGACTTAGTGAAGAGGGTCTCTATTAAACGTGGCCCGCTATTTCCATGACAAGAGCACCAACAGCAGGCCTTGCATACTCGTCGCCGAGGTAACAACAGACATGGAATCCTCGAAGATCTCAAAACAACGTTTCTAAAAGTTCGTATCATTCCGAATGATTCGGAATCTTTATACAATCGCGTATAATTCGGAATCATTCGCAAAAGAACCTTTAGGTTGTCCATACGCTTCCCCGCGACCCCATTTCTCACTGCGATACCACCTTCCCATCTTCCCACCCCCGCTTTTACAACCTCTTTTGTATGGGAAATATAGTACTTTTTATCCATTTTTAAATGCCCAGGTCGTACGATACCAAACCCCGAAATCATTTCGAAAATGTTAAAAAACCTAATATATTTCGCTACCGCCAATAGGTTGTCGAAACAGGTAGCATTATAAGATTATTAAAATGCCATCTAAATTATAATTACAAACGTTACATTTGTTAATAATGTAATATTAAAAAAGATATCACAAAGCATCCGAAATTACTAGGGCTTAACGGTAAAGCAGCAGTAAAAAAAAAAAAAAAGAGATTAATCAGTAATTCGTAAAATAACTTTAATTGTAAATAATTCGTTTATTTTTTATTAATAAATTTTTAAACAACTTTTAATACTTAAATTTGTATTGTATTTTCCTAAGAAGAGATATTATTAGTATAAAATAAGTAAATAGCGTATATAACGAATATTATTACAAAATAAAAAAAATATAATAATAATTTTAAAAAAATCGTAAAAACCTTTAGTGTTTTTTAATAACTGTAACGGCTAGGTTAGTTAACCAACTATTAAATCTAAACGTACGGGTTTATATTGGCAAAAGTACCGTATCATCCGAGTAATAAAATAGTTTAGTTACGTTTTATAATACTAAAGGTGTTGTCGGTAACGAAGTTATATTATAAGCTGTCGTTATTTTGTGACAGCTAGGCTAATTTAACCAACCATTAAACCTAAACGTACGGGTTTATGTTAGCAGGAATATCGTATCGTTTAAATAATAGATAAACAACTTAATTACGTCTCATAATATTAAAAATGTCTTAAGTAACGAAGTTATATTGCAGGCTATCATTATTTAATTATGGAATTTAACGATTATATATATTCTAATTCTAACTTAAAAGGTTTAAAGTAGTTTATTTTTTTACTTAAATAATAAAACATTTTTAAACTTTTTAAAATTTTAAGCTATTATTTTAATTTAATTAGTTTAAAGTATTAATGCTATACTAAATTAATTAAACGTATTTAATGAGTTTAAGCTAGTTCTGTAACTTTATCTTACTTCGGGCTTATTAGTTACGCTTTTTAACCGTTTCGTTAAAGCTAAGCTTAATAAGTTATAATACTATTTTCCCTTTGAGGATTTTTATTTTAAAAATTTTAGTTATGTAAATTTAGTCAGTAAAAAAATTTTTTTTTAATTTTTTTTAAATTTTTTTTTAATTTTTTTAAATTTTCTTTTAAAATTTTTTTAATTTTTATTTTATTTTACTTTTTGATTATTATATCCAGTCGTATTAAAACATCGCGATTCTGAGAACGTAATAACGCGTTAATTTTATCTAGACGACTTAAGCGATATCGCAGCTTTAAAAAAATTTATTCGTTATTTTAAATACGGATGTTTACGTGGCTTATTGGGGCTTTTGGATACTAGATACCGTCAATTAATAGCTAAGTGGAATCGCCTCAATTTTTAATAACATTTAACCAAAAAAACACATTTTTAAATTTTATTACCGTTTAAACTTGGACTTCACCTAATGCAGTAATATAGTTTTAAGACTATAAAGAGTTTAATATTATCAGCGCTTTAAATCAGAATTACTATAAGCGTAAGTTATATTATAATATAAAATTATTTAATTCTCTAATATATTAAAACTATTATAAATTTAAACGCAACGGTATATAGTTATAGGCAGGGTTGCTAATTAGTTACTAATAGTTTAACTATAAACTATATCTTGTAGTTTGTCGTTAGTTAATGCCCTAGTTAATACTAACTACATGTAATTAGTTAGTAACTACAAAAAACCTAAAAACTACAAATTTTATATTAGTAATTCTTAATGTTAAATAAATAAATAAATAATATACATACATAAAAAAATAAGTAAAAATTAAAATAATAAAGACATATATTAAATTTTCAATAATTTATTTTAATTTTATCAAAAAAAAATCGCTCTAACGTACGTTAAATATCCCTTTATATATTCTTTTTATATGTAAATTGTAAAAATGTGTTTTATAACTATAAAACCTTATTTTCTATTTTATTTTCCTTTTAATATCATTTTTAATCCTTGTCTTTTAGCTTTAGGTTTTGCATTTCGTTGCAATATTTTCGTATTCGCTTTCCGTTTTCGTTATTCGTTTCCGTATTTACTTTTTACTATTTAAATAAAAGTTAATAAAGTAAATATAACTATAGATATATATCGTAGTTTGAAATAAATATAACAACATATTTATTAATAAATCAACATTATTTTATTAATGGGTAAATTACAATATTATCTTTAAAAAGATTAACGTTTTGTTATAGTAAAAAACTTAATAACCCCGTTTTCCTATTTTAACTATAATGGCTAAAAGATATTTAATTGTTTCAGCTACTTTAATTTCGATAGCAAGGGTTTTTTCCATTTTTATTATTATTATTACTAAAAACCGAAATAAGATATACCTAGAAACGGTTAAACAATTAATTTTTTTTTAAAAAAGATGGAAAATTAAAAATATTAAAATTTCAAAAATGCAATATAAGGAAAATACAAAAGTAAAAGAAGAAAAAGGATAAAAATGTAAAATTTAATAATTATTTTTCGAATTTGTTTTATAAAATGAAACTATAATATATAAATTGTTATATTTATAATATAATAAACAACCGAAAAAAAAACCCAAAATATGTAACAACTTATAAACGGTAAGTAAAATTTTTAAAAAATCACATTTTGGCAAGGTTGTGATTAGTTACTAATAATTTAACTACAAACTACAACTTTTAATTTATAGTTAGTTAGTAACCTGACTAAAACTACATTAGTTAGTTAATACCCTAACTAAAACTAACTACATATAGTTAATTTTATAATAACTATTAGTTACTAAATTGTTATTTCCCTTATTTGTACATATAAATATATTATTTTAAATTTAAAAAATAGGTTATTTTAAACGTTTCTAAGCATATCATTTTTTAATTTTTATACTTCTTTTTAATTTAATTACGGGTTTATTTAATTGATTTGTAGTTAGTTAATAGCCAAATAAAATTACATTAGTTAGTTAGCAGCTTAACTAAAACTGCAGTAATTAATTAGTAACTACAAAAAACCTAAAAATTATAAACTATAATCATAACCCTGCATTTTGGTAACCTTATAACTTCCTAAATAAATTAAGTACCGATAATTAAACTTACGTTATAAATACATAAACAGCGTAAATATGTTAGTATATTAAATAAGTATTATTGATTTAGGTGTACAATTTTTAAAAACGGAAAACTAACTTAATATAAAAAAAATATAACTTATAAGGTATAAGCAAAAATTATAACCTATCCTATTTCTTGAGCTTATAACTTCACGAATAAATTAGTTACCGTTAATTAAAAATACCTTATAAGTATATAAACATTTCCTGTTTAAAAGAAAGTAAAAAAGAAGTTTTAATTTAAAAGCAGGATAATTTTAAAAATAAACTCGTCACATTTTCATATATACGACTTATACCGCATTTACCAAAACATAAAAAACATAAATTATTAAACTTATATCTAAGTAAATACTAAATTAACATATTGAGTATAAATACGTATAAACTTCAATTATTAAAACTCGGATAATATAAATATTAATTGAAACAAATAAATTAAAAAAATTTTAAACAAAATTTAAATCTCCAAAAATGAAGCTGTAATTTTTAATGCTTTTGTAGTTAGTTAGTACCCTCACTAGAACTATATTAGTTAGTTAATAACCAGATTAAAACTATAGTAATTAGTTAGTAACTACAAATTAACTAAAAACTATAAACTACATTAGCAACCCTGATTTTTATCAATCAATATTATATACCTACTGCGAAAAATCTAACAATGGCTATTATCAAGCTTACATAACCTTTTCGGGTTAAATTTAAATACGTTTTAGAAATATTAGATTTATATCATATCCTTTACTATAACTACTCCGAACGCGGATGTCGTTTTAGAAAAATTATATCCCTCGATCCGTTATTCCATTTTAATAATAATTATCAGCTTTAGAAATTACCAATTTAATGGTTTCTATTACGCAAAAATTCTCAATAATCGTTATATCAAACTCCTTACAGTTATTAAGACGTAAGATTTACGCTTTCTTTTTTAACCTTTTAGTAATAACGTTTTTAACCGTTGAAATATCCGGATAATATAAGTATATAAGTTTTGCTATACCTTATCCTTAATTTTAAACGAATGGTACTTTTTATAACGCGATAAGTTATTTATGATTAGCTCAAAATAAATATTATTTTCAATAATAACAAATTTAACAGCTTTTATATCGTATTAAATAATCTCCCTTACGTACGTTACTTTCCTTTAAAGGTTAATAGACTGTATTTTCCGGATTCCCTTTCATCGTACGCTATATAAGGAAATAATCTTCTTTATAGTTTCGTTTATTATGAAACTTTTGCCGTTTTTAAAAGCCTTTATAATTCCATTATTCAAGTCGTTAATATAGTTATTACCGGCTTTCTCACTAAATAACCCCTCAAACCAGTTTAAAGCTGTAAATACGGTTAACGATAACAAAAAGTTTTTTTAAATTAATTAAATATGTTATGGTTTAATTATTTAAATTAGTTGCTATAAGGTGCCAAAAAGGTGTATAGCTCGTTTGTATGCACAGGTCGCTTATGTCGTACGTTATCTAATTACTAAAAACATTAAAACAAAACGCTAAAGTTAAAAACTTAACATTAAGTACATTAACTCTTATAAAATCACCAAGAAAATCTTTAAAAAATAACTACTAATCAAACTTGTAATTATAATTTGTAATTTTTAGTTTTTTATCATTACTAACTAACTACTGTAATATTAGTCAAGCTGCTAACTAACTAATATAGTTTTAGTCAGGCTACTAACTAACTACAAACTAACTAAATAAATCCGTAATTAAATTTAAAAAAAATATACAAATAAAAGAAATAACAATTTAATAACTAATAGTTACTACAAAACCAACTACATATAGTTAGTTTTAATCAGGGCACTAACTAACTAATGTAATTTTAATCAGGCTACTAACTAACTACAAACTAAAAGTTGTAATTTGTAGTTAAACTATTAGTAACTAAATCACAACCCTGCTCCTAATTAAAATTAGGAAACAAAATAAAACTCTATCTAATTTTTCAAATATCCTTACTCGAATTAATAACAGACGTAATTAAAATATATACTAAACAAAACACAAGGATAAAAAACAAACAAATATACGAAACAGAACAAATTTTCGATATAAACAAAATTAGCGGACTTACCTGATATTTATTTAAGTAAAAAAAATTATCCGAACTTTAAAACCAATTAAAAACTCGCAGAAAACCCTATAAACGTTCAACAACTATTAAAAAGCTTTTACCGATAACATTAAGTACGCCTTAATTAATAATCGAGCAATTAATAACGTTAACACTAGCCTAATTAAACGAGTTTGCCATTACACCAATAAGACCGTAACAGCGGCTTCTAAACGCTTATATTCCTTTTTGAAACGTTCGAATTCCTTTATCGCCTCCGCTCCCTATATGCCCTTCCATAACATCTTGATATTAAGATAACGCAAAACTTTTTTTTTGGTTACGAGAACGTATTAAACAATTTAACGATTTACTTATATGTGATTATAACTCGACTAAATGCTAATAAACTTTAAATAAGTCCTTTTTAACAAAACGTTTGTAAAAGTTGAAACGATTTTTTTTATCAACTAGGCAATAATAGTCGGTTTCTGAAAACCTAAATAAATTACACAAACCTCCATATTTAATATAACGAACATACATTTCAAAGTTAGAGTAAACATTATAAGCTTTATATTCGGACTTGCAACGAAAATTATAAATTTCGGACACATTAAAACCAAAACGTTTAACTCATTTAAATAAAATTAATGCGTTCCTACGTTTATAAGTTCGAAACTTTTCAACTCGATTGAATGTAATAATAAAAAATAAAACGGAAAAAGGAAAAAAAGAAAAAATTATTTACTGATAGGTACACGATGTAATCTTTAAGATAAAAATCTTAAAAAAAGAAAAATCGTATTATAACGTAACAAGCTTGGCTCTTCCGAAACGGTCGAAAAGTATAAATAATAACTCCAATCTAAGCTAAAGGTTTACGGAACTAACTTAAACCTACTTGATATATTTAATTACTTTAATAATAACTCAAAACTTTAAACTAATTAAATTAAAGCGGTAACTTAAAAAGCTTAAAAAACTTAAAAGCGTTCTGCTGTTATAAATAAAAGTTGAAGCAATTTAAGGCCGTTAAACCAGAACTAGATTATATATACTCGTTAAACCCCATAATTAAATATGTTATAACCTAGCAAACTTGGGTTTCCTGAAACGGTCGGAAAGCGCAGCTAATAAGCTCAAAGTAGGATAAAGTTACATAACTAACTTAAACCAACTTAATACGTTTAATTAATTCGGTCCAAACTTAGCTAGCATTAAGCTAGGATAATAGGTTAAAAGAATTTAAAAAGCTTAAAGGTATTTTATGACCTAAGTAAAGAATTAAGCTAGTTTAAGTCAATTTAGTTAGGATTAAAATATATACATTCGTTAAATTCCATAATTAAACAATGACAGTGCATAATATAACTTCGTTATCTAACCTCTTTTTAATATTACGAAACCTAATTAAGTTACTTTTTCATTACTTAAACGATATACTATTTTTTCTACTATAAAGCCGTACATTTAGGTTTAATAATTAATTAAATTAACCTAACCGTTATATGTTATAAACCTTTATTTAATAATAGCGTCAGCAGCGTTGTGAATTAGTGACTAATAGTCAGACTACAGACTACACCTTGTAATCATTAGTTAGTTAGTGAACTGACTAAAACTACATTAGTCAGTTAACTGACTACAGACTAACTACATTAGTTAGTTAGTTACTACAAAATGACTAATGACTACAGTATATTTTATCATTTCTTATTTATTTATTTATTTTTTAATTCATTATTAAAGTTTTAATACAAAACATAACTTTACAAAAGCTTGAAAAATCAAAACGGGTTTGAATTTGTATTTTACATATTCAATTTATATAAAAAGATAGAAGATATAAGTCCTATATATATGGGGCAAAACAAACCCTTTTTCGTTAAGCAGTAATTTCAGAGTTAATTATAGCCTATAATACATTTAAACCTAAAAAATGATTAAAATAAAGTTAACAGATAAAACCGGCTATTTTTTAAGAAAGTTTTAATGTTATAAATAATAGATTCCAGGTCCAAAAGAAGGATTACAAATGTGTTATAAATGTATAAATACATTAAAATTATTAATAATATAAAAATGTATTTTTAAAAGCAACAGGTAAATTTAAAAAAACGACAAAAAACGCGGAATTTTAGAGAAACAAGCCTATGAGCTGTAAGCAGTTAATTTTAAAAATCCCAAAAATTTAAACGTTATAATTAAATAACCGCCAATCAAATGGGGGATTTAAAATACGTACTAAGTGCCTTATAACGCTAAAATTATTAACGATATTAAAAGGGAATTTTAAAAGCATCAAGGATATTGAAAAATGAGAAAAGAACGCCCAATTTTAGAAAACAAACTTTATAAGCAGTAAGCAGGTATTTTAAAAAATCAAAATTTTTCAACGTTATAACTAAATAACCACTAGTCCAAATGGGGCATAAAATGGGTAAAAGGTATAAAATAACGCTAAAATTACTAGTAACATATTAAAATATTTTAAAAAGTTCAGGTTAGTTTAAAATAATAAAAAGGATAAATTTTTGAAAATTTTATAAAACAAGCTTTAGTCATTAGTCATTTTTTATTGACTAACTGACTAACTACATGTAGTCTGTAGTTAGTCAGTAACCTGACTAAAACTACATTAGTTAGTAAGGTGACTAAAACTACAGTAGTCAGTTAGTCACTAAAAAATGACTAATGACTTCAGACTACAATCACAACCCTGAGCGTCAGACTTTGAGCAATATTTAGTATTACTAAAATATTAATCAATTTTTTTTAAAAAAAACCCTTATTTAATAACTTTACGCTCGTATCCGCAAGCTAGAAATAAAAATGCAATAACTTATTAACTAAATGGAAGGTGTGTTACCTATATCAACTGTTACCACCAAGATAAAACCTAAAAAGCCGGAACCTTATATAGAAAAAAGAATTTATCAACTTTCCTTATCGGCTTATCTAAACACGCGTTTACTTACGCTTTTTAAATATTAACAGCATCCCGGATTAAATCCTTACCGTAAAAGCATACCTTACTATAAATGCAGCTAAATAATTTAAACTAATAATAAGAAATTACCTAAAAAGGTGTAAAAACGACGCCCAAATTAACCAACGATATCTTCTTTATATATAATAATTTTCGAAAACAAAATTCGTTCAAATTTCGGTAACTGGAACGGAAAAAATTAACAACCTAAAAAATCCTCGACTTAAAATAAAAATGGCCAACGTTTAAATAGATTATTACTTTTAACGCCCTAATTATTAAAGCTAAATAAGGGATAAGAAAGCTTTAATCGATGTATTTTATAAACGATATAAACGATTTACCCTGGAAACTAATACCCGAAGCAATAATAAGCCTAAATACTTAGTAAATATCGGTACCCCCTGAAAAAGCAACATATCCTAAAAACGGAACATGGAACTATAAAAAACGAAACCATTTAATAAAAAAATACGCGGTCATATCAAATGCAAGAACTATGGCAAAATAGGCCATAAAGCACCCTAATGCAGAAAACTCGAAAAGCTCGATAAAATAAACTTTAGAGCTTAGTACTTACAAAATAATCCCAAAATGGTTAAGGCGGAAAAGCTCTTCCTATAATACGATAAAAAAAGGCCCTTTAGGACCTTCATACGCAAAAATATACTAAAGAAATTAAAAGCTTATCTTAAGCAAAAACACAGAAATAACGGGAATAATAAAAAACTTTATAACCATAGTGATAAAGTTATAAAAACTAGAAAAAACTTACAAAAGAAAAAAAAAATTAAACGCAACAAAGATGAACGTAACAACAAATAATTTAAGTAATTAAAACGTTTTATTATGGTGGAAAACGAATCGACCTCGTTTTCCTATTCTAGCTATTATGGCTAGAAGATATTAAGCTATTACCGTTACTTCAGTTTCGATTAAAAAGGCTTTTTCCAATTAAAAGCACAAATCGAATATAACCCGAAACGATTAACCAGTTAACATTATTAAAAAGTTGGAATATTAAGAATAAAAAAGCGTTGGAAACGTACTATATAATATAAAGGCTGAAGAAACGGAGAAATAAAATAAGGGATGAAAGTGGGTATTTACTTTTTTAAAATAAAAATTAAAATACGTATAACGTGCCACACATATAAGCGATGGACTTTTCTAGCCATTCTAATTATTTATTTTTAACCGTCCCTTTCTTAACACCAACATTATGGAACGCCTTATAAAAAAGCGATAATAAACTTAGCTATTTAGGTTAGAAAAAGAAATCTAAAACTTAGTTACAGAAGTTAAGTTTTATTCACAGAGTTTCATATTTTATTTTACTATACCGTTCCAACGGTAAATACGCCCCAGCCGATATTATCCCTTTTTTGCAAAAGAATTAACGCCGACCAAAAGAAGAAAAAAATTCCATCGTCGACAGTATGCTTAACTTAAATACGTAGGCCTGTTTTATCCAGCGTTAATATGTTAAATATATGACGAAATTGTTATTTACGTAACGCGACGCAAAACTCGTCGGTGTTAATTAAGTGATTAATTTTGTTATATAATAATACAAATTTTAAACGCGTTTAAATCGAAAAATGAATTATTAAAAGGTAATATGCGAAAATCCAGAAATATTCCGCAAATAATTCGAATTTATCCGAGTTGTTATTGGAAAATATAGCAACATAAAAAATTTTTTCTAGTTTCGACGAAATTAAATTTTTAATAAAGTTTGTTATCGTAATGGGTAAAATAATTACTAATACCGAAAACCTTAAAAAATTTGAATAATGTTAATAAAATATAAGTTGTAATTATATAAATTATTAAATTTTTATAGTTAGGTTATAACGTTGTTTATTATTAAAAGAGCGGAAGATTATCTTAAAATTTAATTTTGTAATAACTTATTATGAATAACCGGTTAGAAAATCGTATTAAGTAGCAATAATTAAATAACGAACGAATTAAAGTTAAATAAGTTTAATACTTTAATTAATATATTCGAATACGTAACGTACCATATAAGCTTCCGGGATGCACAAGCTTACGGAATGGTTTTTGGCATCTTACTATAACAAACTTAATTTAATTAATATAACATCTTAAACTAATTTCAATTAATCGGATTTTTCGTTATTAAACGTTTTTATATCCTTTTTATAAGTACGCGTATTATGTCCGGGCTTGCCGTAAACGCCATATTTCCATTCTTTTACTTAAACCCTTTTGCGATAATTATTTTCGGCCGTTTTTAATTGCGATTATTTATTACCATTTTCTTTCGTAATTATAAAAGTTTGTACTTTCTTTATAATAAATAATTTTCTTACTTAAATAAACGTTTTTAGTTTTTCGGCGTCTATAAAGATGTAATTCGTTTCGCGTAATAAGCCGTATTTTTTCCGAAAAAAACGTTTTCGTACAATAATGTTAAATTTTTTATCAAAAAATTAACCGATTTAATTATTTTCGTCAGCGAGTTATCTTAATAACTTTTAATTTTTGTTTTTGTAAATAACGTTTTCGTCGAATCATTTCGGTAATATTTTTAAAAATTTTCGCAAATTATAAACCAACGGAATTAATAAAGGTAAATACAAAAACGGCTGCTATAAGCATAATTAAAACTTTTAATTCGGAAGTGACGCGATTAAAATCGAATAAAACGAAATTAGTTACGGCAAATCCGGATTTGATACTATCGGTCGTTATGATAATTTTAAACGCGTTTTGGAAACCGGCGATAAAATCTTTTTTGGTAATATAAGTAATGTAATATCGGATAAAACTTTCGATATATAGCGAATAAACGCATTTTAACGGGGAAAGAAAATAAGATATATCGAAAAGTTGGAATAAATAAATAAAAATACGCGGATATATAAAATGTAATAATATCGTAATTAACGTAATATTTTTCAAATTTTATTAAATGATAATTTTCGTAACCGTTAAAGATAAAAAAAAAGTTTCGATTTTTTCGTACGTATTCGAATATATTAATCGAAATATTGGATTTATTTTAAAACTAATTTATTTATCGTTGAATTGTTATCGCTTATAATAAACTTTTAATCGGGTAAAAATGGATTATAGGCAAGCTAACGGAAAAAATGGGTTTTTCGGGTAAAAATAATAAATAAATGTAAGGCTTAATTTTGAATTGATAGTTTATATTATTATAAAGTATTGCCGATTTCTTTATTAAGTTTATTTAAGTTTTTTACGTTTGTTAATATTAATAATAATTATGTTAGTTATTATAAAAAGTTTCATTAAAAATTTAAGTTTGTCGAAATTGTAAAGATTTTCTTTTACGATACCGTATTTTCGATTATAACTTAAATAAATTTAAATTATTTACGAAATACTTTTAAACTTTTGCATAAAACTTTTTAAATTTTTTTTTCGATTTAAACGCGTTTCGAATTTTTATTAACATTTAATTAAATTAGACATTTAATTAACCCCGACGCGTTTCGCGGTTCGTTACGTAAATAACAAATTTGTTATATTTTTAACGTATTAACGCCGAATACGAAAGGTTCGTATATTTAGGTTAAAACTTTAATCGATAATCGATTATTTTTCTGTTGGCCTTAATTTTCGCAAATTAAAAATAATATCGGTTTTGGAAGATTTATGAATATATTGGACATGCCCAAAAAATAGGCGATTTTATAAAAAAAATTAAATGACGTATAATTAAGTTTTGGGCTTCGTTTCTTAGCCTAAACGGCTAGGTTTATTTTTGTTTTTTTTTATAAGCCGTTTTATGTTGTTAATGTTAAAAAATAATTAATTAAAGTTGGGTAATTAAAATGTGTCAAAAACCATTCCGTAAGCTTGTGCATCCCGTGAGCTTGTGTGGTACGTTACGTAAAAATCAAAAATCTTTTTTTATTTTCGACCGTTACGAGAGTTATTAATTAATAAAATTCGAAAAATATTATGCTAATCACGATATTATTATATATTATATTCATATTACCTTAGAAAAACTTTCTTCCGGTTTTCTCGAAGCGTTTAATTTTTATAATGTCCGATAATATTAAATACGGATTTGCGAAAGTTAAATGTGTTTTATTCGATCTTAATATCGTTTTTTCCGAATTCGAAATTTTTTAAATTATACTTACGCTGACAGTTTCCCCCTTAAGCTCCGCCGGTTTTATTCGTTCTTTATTTGCCAAAACCTTAAAAATAATAAGAAAATAATAAAATAAAAACGTTACTTATAAAAAAAGATTATCTCCCTTAAGGAGACGTGACCGTATAGACAAAATTGGATAAAATGATAGATTGGTACCTTAATTCCTAGGCTTTACTAAACCGATCCCTTCCACAGGCGTTTTACTCCAAAGCGACTTTAGGCTGCCTTATCCCGCAGCTCCTATTTACGTCGATTTGTATCGAAGTAATTTCGCTACCCAGAGCAGCCTGGCAAACTATTGGTTATACTTTTTATAACGTTCCAAAATTTAAACTTTAATATTCGTTAGCCGTTCTCTTTTTTTTTTTTTTTGCAATTTTTTAATAGTTTTTACATAATTGCTATATTATTCGACATAAATTTAAGTAACTATTAGTTAATATTATTTACGGAAATTAAATCGTACTCGAAAATTAATAACTAAAAGCGACTTTTTTGGGAAATATTATTTAAGTCGATAAAATTATTAATATTTTTCGTTCGTTTAGTAACTTTATGGAATTTGATTATTTTGAACGAAACTGTTTCGTTAAAAATTTTATCGGTACGGATTATCGATATTATGTACGAATTTTGTCGTATGTTAAGTTATGATGGTGATGGTAATTCGAGAAGTTACCGTAAAACGATTAAGGTCGGAATTTTTAACTTTTTTGCTAGTTAATATTTTTAACCGTAAGATTAGTAAAAGTTCGTAAAACCTTTTATACGTATTTAAGGTTTATCTTTAAGGTTTATTACGTAAAATTTTATGCTTTTAAAGTTATATTATGTAATTATGCCGAACCGTAAAGTTAACGGGTATATGGTTTATTAAGGTCGAAATTTTCCGGCAATTACGTTTGTAAAATTTTTAAGCCGATATTAATCGAAAAATTACGTACTTATAGAACTTTTACAAAAACTAAGGTTTTACGGGAATAAAATATATAATTTATTTTAAATTATAAAAACTATCAAGTAATTACCGTATTCCAAGATATTGGGTATAATATTTATCGTGCGATCATATCGTGGAATGATTTTCGTATATTTGGCTTAACCTAGAGAATATGGCTTGAACCTATTAGTATCTTGCATAAAAAAAGATTAAAAATTATCAAGGTAACTTGCTGACAAAAATTGTAATATCGTTGAATTTTTTAAGAAAAAGTAATTTGTTATTTTTGTACGAAAGTATTTTTTTTTTCGAAAAGAAAAATTCTAATTACGTCAAACGAACTATTTCTTAAACAAACGTCGAGAACCCAAAAATAAACGTTGTTTTTTTTTTAAAAAAAAAAAAGAAACATTTATTATATTAAAGGGATAAGCTTTTTTAGCCGAAAAAAAAAGTAATGGAAAAATGCAGCTTATAACGGCTGAAGGTAATCGTCGCTAAAAGGTTAAAAACGAGAAACGGAAATATGACGCTTGCGGCAAACTCGGACATAAAGCGCGTACTCATAAAGAAACTATAAAAACGTTTAGTGAAAAGAAAAAATCCGATTAGTTTTAATAAATAAGATATATTGTTCTAGAATTATTTAAATTTGTTGTTACGGAGTGCCAAAAAGTCCCTCGCTTATATATGTCCTTCGCTTATATGTATGGCACGTTATTAAATAAGATAAATATTAATAAAACGACTTTAATTAGTGGTTACTTATAAATAAATATTATAATTATAAAACTAAAATTACATTTACTTTGATATAGTTTATAATATAATAAATATTATGTGTTAACAGTTATAGGAATCAAATTCAGGGCATTAGCGCAAATCATATATTAATAACCTTATAAACTAAAAACGTCTAAGACGGATCGCCCTTTTATCCATAATTACGCTTAAAGCATTTTTTATAACAAAAGGCAGGGTTGCTAATTAGTTACTAATAGTTTAACTACAAACTACAAGTTGTATTTTGTAATTAGTTAGTAACTACAATAAAACTAAAAACTATAAATGATATATTAGTGATTCTTAATTTTAAATAAATAAATAAATAATATCCATGCATGTAAGTATGGTCATTTTGCGATTGGTAATAGCTGTAATTTTCCGTATAGGTTATATCGTCGTGTTTTTGCTTTAACGTAAAGGTTATATTCGCGTAGTATTTTTTGTACTATATTGTTCATTTTAAGGAAGTAATAACCGCGTTAAAAGCGTTTTAGAGTTATATCAATCTTTAAATATTTATGTAGCTAATATTCGTATACGTTTTATACCAAGCCTTTTTGGCAGCTTTTAAAAACTTCTATTTTAACCGTCTGTTCCGACAGGTTGTCGTTATATATTTTAAATTTTTGGTATATATTGAAAAGTATTACCCGTACCCTTATAATTTGACCTCCGTGTAAATTTTTTTGATGCTCTGTTAAATATTATATAATTAACGTTAATTAGTTTTTTTTAAGATTTGGTTATTTATTAAGTACATCGGCCTTATCGTTTTTTAAACCTTTTTAATATATATTAACAAAATCGTATTCCGTTACCTTTTTTGCATAACGAAATTATCGTATTATAAGTTTTTTAGTCGTAGTAAACCAGGTAAGATTTTTATTATCCGTATAGATCTTAACCTAATGTTAATTACTTTCAAGACAATATTTAAATTTGCGAAATGATTTAATAATAGTTATAAGTTTTTATCGGACATGATATAATGTAATTAAAGCCTTATAATTTGTACGAAAAAAAGCGATAAATCGTAATCTGCTTTAATCGTTACGTTATTTACTTATTAAGTTTAAAGCATAGTTTAACCCGTTAGTTTTTAATTTAACTAGGCAATTTAGGTTATATAGACTTAGTATTGGCTAGCTGGTAATGGTTTTCTTAATCCGTTAAAAGGTTTGCTTTGTTTATAACGTTTATTTACACTTTTCCCCTTTTTTCGTAAGTTTAGTTAAGGCAGGGTTGTGATTGTAGTTTGTAGTTTTTAGTTTTTTTGTAGTTAGTTATTAGTTAATCACTAACTACTGTAGTTTTAGTTAGGTCACTAACTAACTACTTTGGTTTTATTCAGGTTATTAACTGACTAATGTAGTTTTAATCAGGTTACTAACTAACTACAAACTATATGTAACTAACTACAAAAAAACTAAAAGCTAACTACAGTTATTTAAAGTTAAAATTTTTTAAAAGCCTTTTAAATAATAATGTTATATTATATTGTTAATTATATTCAAATAACCTTAATTTATTTTTGTAACTGTATTGTTTAATTTCAATAATTATTTATTAAATCGTTATTAATAAACATAAATTAAAATCGTATTAAATATATTTATCCCATATAATATGGGTTCTTTATTTTTTATTGTTAAAAAGTAAATAACAACTTTTATCCCTTATTATATTTCTTCGTTTTTTCGGCCTCCATATTTTTTTATACTGCGTTTCCAACGCGTTTATATCTTTAATATTCTAACTTTTTAATAAAGTTAACTGTTTAACCGTTTCGGGTTATATTCGATTTCTGTTTTTAGCAATAATATTACTAGAAATGGAAAAAACCCTTTTAATCGAAGCTAAAATAGCGGAAATGGCTAAATATCTTCTAGCCATAATAGCTAAAATAGGAAAACGAGGTCGATTCGTTTTCCACCATAATAAAATATTTATCTTTTTAAAGTTAGTTATTTTTAAAATTTTAACATTAAGTTATTATTAATTAAGTTATAAATAAGCAAACTGTTTAACTTATTTCACGGGGGTATTAGCCTTCGTTTAAATACATATTTAATTTTTCGTCGAAATGCGTTTAAGATTATATATATATATCGTCCTTAGGGTTATCTTCGGATTCCGTAAAAGATCAATTAGTTATATTGTCTTCTTTTTACTATTTAACCCTTTTAAAAGTTAACTATATAATTAATCTTTTAGTAACATAATTAAGTAAATAACTTACTGGTTATATTCTTCGCCAAATAACGTTATAACATCTTCCCGAATTATTGGATAATGGTTTAATATCCCGGAACTCTGAAAATGGCTGCTTTTATGTATAAGGTTTAAAAGAATCCCAAATAAATAAAGGCGATATTCGTTAATTAATTCGTTATTTAATTTCCTTTGGAAATATTTGTTTAATTTAATACAACCATTATTAATAGCTGTAATTAAATTTCGAATAATTGGAGCTTATTATATGATAATTAAGATTTTTAATAAAAGCTTTTAAACTTACAATTAAATCTTTTTCGTTTAATTGATCCCGATATTCGCGTCTTAAAGTAATAAAGTTTTTCCAAATTTGATATATAAATAAAATACCTAATAAATTATTAATAAATTTTTAATTATAAATAAAATTTTAAGGTACCCTGAGGTAAAGTTATATAAGCTTCAGCTTGTAAATAAATCGTTAGTTTAACGAAAATTTCGAATAATCGTTATAACTCTTGTAAGTTATACCAATCTAGGTTATTCGGATAAATTGGTTTAAATTCGTTATGTTAGGTATATCGATATATATAATTTAGAGGTTCTTTTAATTCAAGAAACACTTTAATCATATTATACGTCGAATTCCAACGGGTGGCGTTATCTAAAAAGAGATTTCTATAAATAAATGCGTAAATAAAAGTATTTAAAGTGATATAACTTATCTAAGGGTATAAATTTTTTTCCCGCAATTTTCTGTTAATAAACCTTCGTTTTTTGCTTTATTAATTCCTTCAAGAAATTCTCGCCGAATATCAATCGTATATTTTGTTAAAATTGCAATTCGCCGAATTCGGTTAATTAAATATAACACAAATCTGTTACTTAAATTTAAAAACAACTAAATAAAAATATTTAAAAAAGGTTATAAAAAATAACTGACCTGAAAATATTATCCATGGTTAAGACGGGATAATTTTTTAATATAATTTCGAATTTATCGAATATATCAATAGCTGTATAGTAGGTTTGAAAATTTTCGAATGCGATTAATTTATAAATTAAGTTAAATTCGGAATCGATAAATAAAATAATAACGCCTATAAATAAGGTATTCGAATTCGAAATCTAAATAATCGAAAATTTTCCTAAAGTATTTAAATTTAGTTATAATTAGACGTTAAAAGTTGTTAATACCTTTTTAAATATCGTTTCGAGTATAGCTTTAATTTTCCATCGATTAAAAAAAGGGGAATTCCTAAATTAAACTAAGTAATTAATTAATATGCTTAATAAAAAACCACGTTAAATTGTAAAAAAAATTAATTTACGGGTTGTAATAATTTAATAAATTCTGGAAAAAAACCGAATTTAAAATATTAAACGATAAGTTATTATCAACAATAACGTTTAAAATTTTGTTATAAGTTTCGTTTTTTTAAATGTATTATCGTTAATTATAGTGTTATTTCGAGGTTTTTTTCGGTTTGTTAAATCGAAAAAAGAAAGGTTAGGCGTCAAAGTAATTTTGTTTTCTGAAAAAATTAATTTAGTATATAAATAAATAATGTAAATATATAATTATAACTTTTTTTTTCTTTATGCTTTGCTTTTTTCGTTATAAACAATTGTTGGATATTTAGAAGCGTAATAACGTTGAAAATTGAAAAATTGAAAATGTTTAATGGTAACTGTTGATTTATAATTATAATTAAAATTTATATTAATAAATAAATAAAAAGGGCAATAAAGTTTAATTTACGAAATGCAGGAAAAAATTATTTGTCGAGGTTTATTCGATTCGATAAGTAACAAAGTTCGTGTAAATAGCCCGTTTTTAAATATATAAATTAAGGATTCGTTATCCGGGTCCAATTTAAAATCAGGTTTATTTTCGTCATCGATTTTAGTTAAAAATATATCGGAAATTTCAGAAGTGGAAATAATATCGTCAGAAATAAAAAAATCGTTTTCAGAAAAATCAGAAGTTATTTTTAATAAAACGTTAATAATAACGTAAAATAATGTAAGGTAGCAATAAAGTTATTGTTGATAAAGTTGTTGTTAATAAAGTTATATAATTGCGTGGTTAAAATAAAGAAAGTTTAAAATAAGATAATGGGAAATTTGCTTATTTTATAAAAGTAATTGTTTAATAATAATAAAAAGACTTTTTATTAATTTATAATAAAAGTTATATAATTATTAATTTATAATCGTTGATTTATAATAAAATTTAAATAATAGTTGATTTATAATAGTTGATTTATAATAAAAGTTTTGTAATAATTAATTAATAATCGATAATTTATAATAAAAATACATAACAATAAATTTATAACCGTTGATTTATAATAAACGCTTTGTAATACCTGATTTATAATCGTTAATTTATAATTAATGGTAAATAAAAATTGATTTGTAATCGCTAATTTATATTCAAAGATGAATAATAATAAATTGATAAGCGTTTATTGATAATAGAAATTACGTAATTGTTGATTTATAATCAAAATTATATAATTATTAAAATGTAATCGCTAATTTGTAATAGATATTATGCAGTTATGGATTTATAATCGTTAATTCACATTATTCGATTTGCAATTAATTAATATACCTTAATACGAAACCGGAAGTTTTAAAAAAGATAAAAAGGACCGAATCTTTCGTATAAAACTTGGGTTTTTTTCTTCATCATCCCATTATACTTAACTATTAATTACGGATTTAAAAGTTAAAGTTAAAAGTACAATTTTAAAAGCAGTATTAGTTTTAAAGCTTATATTTTTAATTTAAAGCTTTATATCGTTTTAATATGTTATTATAATCAATCTGTTATTTCTATTAATCTTTTTAACGCCGTTTTTTAACCCCTACGGATATACTATCTTCTATATTATATTAAACCTTTTAACGTCGTTCGTTAACCCTTACGGATATACTGTCCTTTATTTAAGCTAAATAATAATAATTTATTATTATTATTTTGTTCGATATAACAATATATCGAAAAAAACAAAATATATGTAAGTTTCCTTCATTACAATTAAGTAGTTTGGTTATAGTAAACTTTAGCACAATATATTTACATAATATATTCTTAAAAAATAAAATGTTATAACACATTTTTATTCCTAATAAGTATATATTTAATAATTCTTTTATGTTTATATTTAACAACGAACATTAAAAGAATTAAAAACGGAAGCGGTTATTTCAATCGGAAATAAATAACGCATATTTATTATATTTGAATAGTAAGGTACAATAACAACTTTTTACATATATATAAATACCTTATTAACATTTAGTTAAATAACAAAAAACAAATGCGAAAACGAATAACAAAAACGGAAAGCGAATACGAAAATACGAAAACGAAAATAAAAAACGAAAACCGAAAAATATAAGGAATAAACAAGATATCAAAAGGAAAATAAACTAAAAGTTAAAGTTTTATATTTCTAAAACAGATTTTTAATATTTATACACATATATGATTTATAAAGGCATTTTTATCGTGCGTTAGGCGAAATATTTCGTTTTAAAAAATTTGAAATACGGTTTATTTAACTATAGGTATAGTTATTTATTTATTTATTTATTTTAGCTTTTTAAAAATTTACCAAAGAAAATGTTGTAATTTTTAGCTTTTTTCTAGTTAATCACTAACTACATGTAGTTAGTTTTAGTCAGTTAACTAACTAACTCCAGTAGTTTTCTTCAGGCCACTAACTAACTACAGTAGTTTTAGTCAGGCTACTAACTAACTACAAACTACAACTTGTAGTTTGTAGTTAAACTATTAGTTACTAAATCACAACCCTGAGTTAAGGGTATCGTTATTCGGCTAAAACTTTTAATAAATTTTCAATAATGATTGGCGAATCTGAGGAAAATTTATAATTTTTTAATGGTAATAGGCGTTGTTTAATTTCGTATTATTACGAGTTTTTTAGGATTTATTTTAATATTGAATTGGGGTTGGTACTAGGCTGCAAGGTGCTCGACGACACGTGTCGTCGAAGGTTCTAGCATCTCTAAGTGGGTCGGCGTTAGTCTATAAAATGCTGACCTGACAACCTTTGCATGCAGCTTTCCGTACCACAAGGCAGGGTTGCTAATGTAGTTTGTAGTTTTTAGTTAATTTGTAGTTACTAACTACAAACTACATGTAGTTAGTTAGTAACTACAAAAAAACTAAAAACTATAACTGAAATTGGATTTTAAAATCTTTTTTAAAAACACTATTTATTCGTTTAAATTTACATTTAAATTATCCAAGTTATAATAGTGTAAATTTATACGTATTTATACTTAATATACTAGTGTAGTAATTATTTAGTTATAAATTTAATTAAAAAAAATCAATTTTGGTAAATGCGGTATAAGTCGTATATAGTTAAATATGGCGAGTTTTCCTCCTTTAAATATCCTGCGTTTAAATTAAAACTCCCTATTTAATTTCTTTATAACGGAAAAAGTTTATACACTAATGGAGTATTTTTAACTAACGGTAACTAATTTATTCGCGAAGTTATACAGTTAAGAAATGGGATATATTAAAATTTTACTTACACCTTATAAGTTGTATTCCCTTATATTGCGTTAATTTTCCGTTTTTTTAAATCGTATACGTAAGTTAACAATACCTATTTAATACATTAACATATTTACGCTTTTATACACTTACGACGTATTCTTTATTATCGGTACCTAACTTATCCGGGAAGTTAGTTATAAGGTTAATAAAATGGGATTTTGTAAAATCTTTACTTGCCGCCTATAAGTTGTTACATAGTTTATTTTCCTTTTTCTTTTTCGTTTTTTTAATATATTATGATTAAAATAACTTATATATCCTGTTTCTCTTCTATAAAAATTGACTTTTTTAATTTATTTTTTAAAACAACTATTTTGTTTTACATTTTTTCTTTTTATTTTTCTATTTCCTCCGCTTTTGTATTTTCTTATACTGCATTTTTAAAACTTTATTATCCTTAATTTTCCATCCTTTTAATAAAGTTACTTCTTTAACCGTTTATGATTATATCCTATTTCGGTTTTTAATAATAATATTACTAGAAATGAAAAAAAACCTTTCCGATCGAAACTAAAGTAGCGGAAATGGCTAACTATCTTCTAGCCATTATTGCTAATATAGGAAAACGGGGTCGATTAATTCTCCACTATAACAAAACGTCTATTTTTTTAAAGTTAGGATGTTAACTTTAATTAATAACAAAATAATATCATTTTATTATATTTAAAAGTACTATATATATCCATATTTATAATCCACCTTATTAACTTTTATTTAAATAATAAAAGGCAAAAGCGGAAATTAATGACGAAAACGGAAAGCGAATACCAAAATTACTGTAACGACAATGGGAAACTTAAAGCGAAAAGCTGATGATTAAAAAGGATATCAAAAGAAGAATAAAACAGAAATTAAGGTTTCATAGTTATACACCACATTTTTACAATTTACATATAAAAAGAATATATAAAGGCCCTTTTAACGTGCGTTAAGTGAAATATTTTATTCCAAAACATTAAAACAGATTAATAAAAATTAAATACATGTATATTATTTATTTATTTATTTAAAATTAAGACTTACTAATATACAATTTGTTGTTTTTAGTTAAACTATTAGTAGCTAATCAGCAACCCTGCCACAAGACAACGCCCGACATTCTTCTCCCCCTCCAAGCTCCTGATTAAGATGTTCTGCTGCATATACACCTAGGAAGTGAACCCCGTCCCAATTCAATATGTCGGAAATAATAATATGGTTTAAGTATTCGATTTTTTATATATGGAACTGGCTTCTTTTTACGTTAACTCGCAGATTAACGTTGTGTAGTATTGTAAGATTTTATAAATATGTTTTTCATGTAGTTTTTTAGTTCTAAATAAAACGAAGATATCATTAAGGTAATATATTATAACAATATTAAGGTATTTCCTAAAAGCGTAAATAATTATTTGTTAAAAAGTTATAAGCGTATTAATAAATCTTATAAAATTAATTAGGTTTTCGTAAAAGCTGTATTTAACCTTAACCGCTGTTTTTTTATTTATGGCCTTTTTTAATTTTAATAAGATTGTCACCGTTTTTTAAAAAAGCAGTAAATTATTACCTTTTATAAAAGCGATTTTTAATTTCGTTTATTAAGGGTAATAGTATTTGATTGTTAATAGTAATATCATTAAGTTATCGGTAATTAATTACCAGTTGCAACTTTTCGTTTTTTTCGGCTAGGAAAAATACAGTGTATTTTGTTGGTGGTAATCGATTTTTTAGATAATTTTTAAATGCTTATAGTTTTGTTTCGTTAAAATTATAAATAAGGTAAAACTCTGTTAAAGCTTTATGCTTAAGAATAATTTTATAATTTTATTTCTTATATTCCGGTATTTTTGTTTTAAGTTTCTTTCGAGAAAAGCCTTTATATTTATGGTAGTATAGTGCTATATTAATTAAACTTTTTGATCTTTTCGTGTTCTAATTTTACTAAATTGTCATTTAGTTGCTAAAGTTTTATTTTAATAATAGCAATAATACGTCGTATTTTTGTATCATAGCATCTTCTTTTTTTTCTATATTGTATTTTTTTGGGGTGGTAAAATTTCTGTCGATTTTTATGCCGGTGTTTATCGCCAATTCTATTCGAATGTTGAAGTTTTGTTCCTTTTTTTATACTTATCATTAGACTGTAAAACGAACTTTGTTAGTTAATTTTCTAATCGATTAAGCGGTTATATTGGCGTAATCATGCTTTAATAAAACTATGTTGTAATCTTTTATCGGAATAATGTCGAAGTTGATTATTATAATTCTTTTTAACAATATATTATCGAAATAATTAATTTTACGTATGATTTTTTTTTTATCGTAAAGCAATGGTTAACATTCGGCCATTTTCGGAAGATAATCTTTTTTTCAAAAATTGCCATAATAATTTAAGCTTGTTTATTACTTTACGCATCATATAATTTCCTTTTAAAGTTTTGTTTTTTGTTATCACAATTTATTAATATATTTTAATCCGTGTTTTTAAAATAATAAGGTTATTATTATCCTTTATTATTGTTAAATCTTTTCTTAGAAGTTATTTTTTATAATTTTTTAGGTTTTGCTAGTTTGCGGCTATTTTATAAGTGGCTTTTTTTAAAAGCTTTGTTAAAATTATCGATTATATTCGCCTATTTAGTTATTTTCTTTTTGCAATTGCTTAGTAATTATTTATTGCTGTTTCGTTTAATTTTTAAGTTTCGTAGTACGTTTTTATGTTATTTTTTAAGCTTTTATTCTTTGGATGTTATTAGCGTATCATCGTAATTTCTTATTTTATTAAGTAATGGATTCTCTTATGTTTCGAAATCTGCTTTATGTGGGGGTATTATTCTTCTATAGATTTTAAGCAAGTTGTTGGAAATTTTGCTGAATTTTTCTTTTCTTTATGGGACGCTAATATTTTTACGTTTCGTAAAATTAAAAACAGTTTTTTTTTAGGTATTTTTGTTTTTCCGGTTAGTTTTTCGTCGTTACCATTGTATCCACTTTTTCCTTATTAAATTTTCCGTATAAATTATTGTATTATTATTTAATCTTTCGTGTTAATTTTTTGTTATTGTACGAAATAGAATTTTATTTTTATATACGTAAAAAACGTTCGGCGATATATTTTTTATCTTTTTCGTGAACTGTATATTATGATTATATATCGTAAATTGCGTAGAGTCAATTATCGCTCTAAACTCTTTTGTATAAGATTGTATTTATTTATCTTTAATAATTTTATAATTATGTTTATCTTCTTAAAGTTAGTTATTATTTAATTTTTCAATATTAATATATTAATACTAGTTAAGTTATAAAAATATCGAAAGAAAATACGAATTATTAACCTAGTATTTAAAAACCGGGTAAAAAGAAATAGTTTTCGACAATTAGTAAAGTAATTAAGTAAAGTTTTCTTTAAAATATTTTAAAACTGCTAATAAGCCGTTTTAAACGAAAAAATGATAATTTAAAAATAAGAAGATTTCGGCACCATAAAAATGCTACCAACTATTAGAACAAATCCTAATTTATTAATAATCTTTTAAAGGATTCGTCTCTAAACGTCTATCGTTATCTATTTACATATGGCTCTAGTTCCCTACCTGGAGATGTCACAGGACGTTATAAGACGTTACGTCTCAATTAAGAAAGAGCAAGAGGGAGCGAGAGGGAGTTGTCCCACAATAGAGAGAGCGTAACACGCAATAAGCGTTATATAATACGTGCATTAGGTAAAAAGCTGTAAATATAATTAACGAAAAGGAATACCGTTAATTGGATAAATTAAATCTATTGTGGTTAAGCTATTTGGATTAATTGTTGCGAGGTGCCAAAAAACGAGCGGTGAGCTTATGTAGTAGGTTATAAGATTAAACTTAAAGAGATTATGAATAATTATATTATTATTTTAATTTATTTCTATTTGCTAACCTCTTATTTTAATTTAATAACATATATATTTTTAAGTTTGTAATTAGTTAGTAGCTTGATTTATTTATCATGCGAATTATATCCTATAATGATTTTCTGTGTATTTGGCTTAGCCTGGAAAATATGGCTTGAACCTAACAGTATCTTGCGTATAACAGGTTAGTCGATATTGGTTAGGAGTAGGATCAAGACCGCACAAGCTAACGGCTTGAGAAGAAATGCTTATACTTGTGGGCGATTTCCATGCGAGTGAAGCCGTTCGCGGCTACAACTAAATGGCTTGTAAATCCTCAGTGCCCACGAATCATGACAGGTTATCCCGGCAGGCCCCGCCGTGTTGCCGGTATCCAATCACGGGAAATTCTGCCGTATTCCTATCCTATCCTAGCGTTTGCTTTCGGCCTACCCCACCTCTAGCTGAGCCCCTAAAGAAAAACTTTGAATATATGGACCCCAATGAATAAAACGAATCATCCCACTGTCCCTAGGCAGTACGCAGAGGCCCGGTTAGCTCAACTGGTTAGAGCATTGGAGTTAGAAAGCCCTCCCCTATCTCTATAGGCAATGTACTAACATCTAGCAGCTTTTACGGAGTAGAAAATCCAAAGGCTGCGGGTTCGAGTCCCGCATCGGGCGGCTTTCCGCTTTGCACTATGGTTTCTTTAACATTTTTGCTTATATTGGCCTAAGTGGAGCACGTCTATCATTTCCGGATCATCAAATCAGACTTTCAATGTTATCCGAATGTGATTTTATTTTTTCGCATTTTTTTTGGTTGCTGTTCTTAACTCTTTTTACATCAATATTTATATACACGTTTATAGACATGATGCTTCGAATCGGGGATCCTAAGTACTTAGACTCTTAGTAAACAAAGGCCTTAAGCAGCGAAACAGTGTAAGAATAACAGGGCCGACTGGTATTACCCCCTGTAAGGAATAGGGGTGCTTCCAACGTACTGAGACTTCCAACCATACTGGTCATGTCTTAGAGATATATAAGGATGCCTTTATCGGCTAGTTCGACGACGGTTCTCGATTTGCTTTAATAGCAGTGGCCATTTGGGGCAACTTGTAGGTCTGATGCGGCCGATAGTGTGACAACATCACAGTACTGAAAACGTGAGAGAACCTCGTTTTCCCGAGAAGCTCGAGTTCTTTCCAAGCTTATGAACATTCGGTACCACGCGGAACCGGCGATACAAGGAACATGTGCCCCTACATTACCCAGATCTCCTCTCCAGTGCATGGGGCCTAAGGGTAGGCTGGCAAGGGCATCACGAGGCTTCCATGACCGAACTGCTCATTGATAGTGGCATGTCGGACATGTGGAAACAGGCCACGTCCGTTCGGTCCCACCGTTAATAAGCTACAGTGGGGGTGCAAAAAAAAGCAAATAAACCCATTCCCTCGCAAAACATATCATATTCAAAATTAAATAACTAAATTACAAAAATAGTTATATATAAAATAATGGTTATTCTGATAAGTTCTTTATATTTATTTATTTATTTAAGATATATCTTATTTTTTTTATTTCTTTATTATAGGGTAGAAACTTTTAAAGTATTACTAATTAAATAGTATCGCTTTTTCTATAGTAAAGCAATAGTTTTAAATATTACACAGATTTCAAAACCGATAATATTTTCGAACTTTTCTTAAAAAAATTTATTTACTATCTTTTTACTATTAAATAGATTGCCTTAACTAGCTCAGGCCTCCGCTAGCTCGTTAATATATTTAATATATTTGTATGTATTACGTCTAAGTAATTAAATTAACTAATTAAATAGCATAGTTTCCGTAACGAGCTAACGAGATTTAAAATTCCCTTGTACAAAATCGGCTTCGTTTTGTATTTTTTTAAGAAAATATTTAATTTTTTTCAGTTTTAGAACAAATTTAAATCTAATAATGTTAATAATTTACATATATATATATCCAATAAAAGTTAATACGCGTATTGGGTTTTTCTCTTTTTTTGTAGATAAAGACTAAGATTAATATAATAAAGTTAAAATTCGGGAAAATAATCGACCGCGACCTTTTTATAATTATGATAACACAAATACCACGTGCATTTTTTTTGTTATAAACCGTCCAAAGGTAATTCAATATGGAAAAAACCCGTCCCGTTATGCTTTTACGTGTACGGGCTATAATTATTAAGTTATAATTATAAAAAGCTTAAAAGCAGCCCAAATCCGGAATACCTTTAGAATTATAGTAATAAAACCACTTTATAAAGTATTATATACCGGATTTCCTTAATATGGTTTATATTAAAAACCCGTTTAATACTTTTTTAACTATATAGGTTATAATTATCACGTAGTAATTATAAAGAAAAATTAAATATAACCTTAATCCGATTTATTATTATAATTACGATACAAACAACTGAAAATCAGTAAGCATGATATCATATATACCTGTCGAATATAAATTAATATATATGTAGGAAATTTTTACGAATTCATTTTAATAAAAGTTAAAAGTTGTCACGGGCTAAAGAATCGGCATTAATCGAAAATTTTTATTTCATTTCCTATTATTAATTAACCAGCCCCGATTGGTAAATAATATATATACCGCTAGGAAGCGGATTTATAAGTGTGTATAACCATATTTTCTATTATTTTGTTAATAAGTTTTATTATTAATTTATTTGAGATTTTATATAAGGTACTACATTAACGAATTATATACATACGCGAACTATAAAATTTTTGATATATTGCGGTAACAAACTCGAATTAAGTAACTATAATATATTAAATTAATTTAGATTAATCGGATTTTGCCTCGTTAAACGTTTTTATATTTCCCTTTTAAATACGCGTATTATATCCGGGCTTACCGTAAACATTCTATTTTCGCTTTCCCCCCTAAACCTTTTTCCGATAATTACTTTCGGCTATTACCAGTTACGATTATTTATTATTATTATTTTGGTAATTATCAAAGCTTATATTTTCTTTATAGTAAATATTAACTTTTTAAAAAAAATATCTATGTTAAATTTTCCGACGTCTATTAAAAATATAGTTCGTTTAGCGGAATAAGTTATATTCGTTTCGAAAAAAAATTGCCGTATAATAACATTAAGTAATTTTTTGGGTAAAAATTTAACCGATTTAATTGTTTCTATCGGCAAATAACCTTAATAATTTTCAAATATATTTTTTTTAAATAACGCCTTTATTAAATTATTTCGGTAACATTTTAAAAGGTCTTCGCAAACAGGGAAACAACGGAATTAATAAAAGTAAGTAAAAAAAAAAAAAAAAAAAAAAAAAATCGATGTAAACAGAATTGATATTTTTTATTCGAACAAAACGTGATTAAGATCGAATAAAATAAATCCCGCTTTTGTAAATTTCGATTTGATATCATCGGTTATTATAGCAACGTTAAACATGTCATAAAAACCGATGATAAAATCTCTTTTAATAATATAAATAACGTAACGTTATATTAAACTTTTGGTAGATAACAACTAAATAAGTTTTAATAAAGAAAAATAAAATGTATCGAAAAGTTAAAGTAAATAAAAAAGACTAACAGATATATAAAATGTAATAATATCGTTATTAACGTAATATTTCTCAAATTTTATTAAATAGTAACTTTCGTAAACGTTAAAGATAAAAAAACGTTTCGATTTTTTCGTACGCGTTGGAATAAATTAATCGAAATATTAAATTTATTTTAAACTTCATATATTTATCGTTTAACAGATTTGGCTTATAACAATCCTTTAATCCGATAACGATAAGTTATCGGCGAACCAACGAAAAAAGTAATTATTTTGCGTAAAAATAATTATTAAGAATAAAATATATCCTTAAAAATTAATAACTTATATTATTATAAGTTATTTCCGATTTCTTTATTAAAGTTATTTAAATTTTTTATGCCTTTTGATATTAATAATAATTTTACCGGTTGCTATAAAAGTCTTTATTTAAAATTTTATTTGGTAAAAATTATAAATATCCTTTTTTATAATACAATATTTAGAAATTATATTCCGAATAAAGTTTAAGTATTTACGAAATTCTTTTAGATCTTCGCATAAAAGTTTATTAATGATGTATTTTTCCATTTAAATACGATTTACGTTTTTGTTAGTATTTAATAAAATTAAACATTTAATTAACCTTAATACATCTTACGACACGTTACGTAAATAGTAAATTCGCCATATCTTTAATATATTAGCGCCGAACAAAAAACTTTTCCGTATTTAGATTAAAAATTTGCTCGATAATTAATTTCCTTTCGGTCGGTATTAATTTTCTGTAAATTAAATACGGTATCGGATCGGGGGTATTTGCCGTTAATTCGCGTAATTAAGTTATAAATAAGATATTACTAATAAAACTAAGGTTTTTATAATTAAAATTAAGCTTTCGTTTCTAGCTTGAACGGCTAAATTTAGTTTCTTTTTTTATAGGCGGTTCCATATTATAATTATTAAAAGATAAATAATTTAAGTTAAAAAAAAAGAATAACACAAAAAGTGTATAGCTCGTTTATATGTACAGCTCGTTTATGTAATAAGTTAACCAAAGTTGAAAATTTTATTTAAAACGGTATTAGACGAGCCTTAAAAATTATAACTTATTATTAAGCTTTATTATAAAAGGGTTATTTTTATAAGTATTTTAGAAATCCCTTACTGATTAAGTTAACGCGGTATTAAAAGTTATATAACCACAATTATTACGCCGTAAGCGCAGCCACAACTATTAAAATAAGGCCTGATTTTAATATGGTAACAGATAAAGTTTATTTCGTTAATTTAGTTAATGATGAAATAATAGTCTTTGGCGGGGTAATCGGCATATTTGCATTTATTTTGCACCCTGATTGTAGCCGAGCTTGTAGGTGACACTTACTTGCGTGCATCGTCTTTAAGCTAACGTCTCTATACGTATTATTTATTCTTGTATTAATTGTGACGGCTAGGTTAATTAACCAACTATTAAACCTAAACGTACGGGTTTATGTTAGCAGGAGTACTGTGGAAATTTAAGCAATAAATAAATAAGGTAACTTAGTTACGTCTCGTATATTAAGGGTATCTTCAGTAACGAAGTTGTAATATAAGCTGTCGTTATTTTCCTATATGCTAATAAATATATATATAATCCTATAATTCCCCGGTACTTTCTTAAAGCTTTTCGGACCCGTACTGCTTAACTATATACGTCTTTACTCGCTTTTTAAAGCCTTTCGAAACCATATTACTTAACTGTATACGCTTGTATTTGCTCCCTTAAAGCTTTTTGGAACGTATTACTATGACGGCTAGGCTAATTAACCAATTATTAAACCTAAGTCGACGGGTTTATGTTGGCAGAGTACTGTGAGAAACTGAGTAATAAAGTGATAACTTAGTTACGTTTCGTAATACTAAGGGTGTTTTGGGTAACGAAGTTGTATTGCAAACTGTTATTATCTAATTATGTTGTAACGAGTGTATATATATTTTTAAGGTTTATTGGAATACTTTTAATAAGTTGGTGATCCGGCTTACTGGATTACTTTTAATAAGTTAGTACTTTTAATAAGTTGGTAATTTATTACGTGACCTAACTTATTTAGTTCCTGTTTCGGTTTATTAAGACCGTTTTCGAAACCTTTTCCTATTAAGGCGTAATACGATTTCTTTTTTCCGCAAATTTTTCCCTGAAAATTTTTTTTCCCTAGTAAGTATTTTGTGCGTATTTTATTATGTCCTTTCGTATATCCAAATGTCGGTTTTTTAAGACTGTTTGGCGTATCGCCTTGGTTAATTTAATTAACGTAAAAGGTTTCGACGTAATGCCTTATTTTTTTTGTTTTTCGCGATACTTTCCGTATAAGATGTTAACGAATGTTTCGCGTTGTTAAAAGTGCGTCCGGCGGGATCGTTTTTGTAATAGCACTGGTGTTCCCGTTATTATGATTAATCGTTATGCGGCGGAGGTACGACGTTTGAAAAAAGAAAAGTTAATTATTGAAAAGGTTTTGGCCGAATTTTTGGCGCGTCTTTTTCGTATTCGTCGGTAACGGCAGTATTATTAATTTAAGGGTACGAAACTGGTTAATCGCGCTTTTTAGTTTTTAGATAAGTAAAACGACAAGCTTTTTTCCGTGGTTGTTATTTAGGCGTCGGGGGGTTTCGATGTAATCGATTGGAGTTCCGTAGGCCAGGAGCCGCTAGTGAATACAAATTAGAACCGTTATCTTTAGTAGTTCCGTTATAGCCGGTAAAAGTTTTTTAATAAGCGTTAGGCGTTTATAAGGTTTTTTGCGGGTTTTTATGTATTTTTAGAATTTGGGTAATTTTTCCATTTAACTTGATACTGGGTAAGTTTATCGGTTTTTCGTATATCTAGGGTTTTTTCTATTTTATATACTTGCTTATTTTCTATTTCCGTATTTTTTTGTTTAATGTATATCTTAATGGCATTTGCTGTTGATATAAGTAAGGATATGTGAAAAATTGGGTAGAGCTTAATTTTGGGTGGGAGTTTTAATTAATAATTGTTTTTTGAGATTTTTTTGATAATTTTATACGGACCGATATATTTAAAGTCGAATTTTTGATTTGGGCGTTTTGTTTGGATATTTTTGGTAGCTAGGTAAATTATTTCCCTTTCCGAAAAAGTTGAATTTTTTTAACCGTTTTTGGTTATAGTATTTTTCCATCTGATTGCGTATGAATTCGAGTTTTATCTTTATTTTTTTGTATAATTGCTTAAGCTGTTTTGACGTAAGGATAGTTTTAATATTAAGTGGTTTTTTTTTTGGCGTTTTTTTTGTAAGGTTTTGGTATGAAACCGAAATTTGCTATAAATGGAGTTATTTTAATACTTTCGTAATAACTGGTGTCATATATTACTTAAGCGATTAGTAATTTTTTAACCTAATTATTTTGTTTATAGTTAATATAATATCGTAAATACGTTTTTAATATTTGATTTTGTCGTTTCGTTTATTTATTTGTTTATGGTCGAAACGCGCTAGATAATTTGTGATTTAAGTTAATTTATGTTATTGGGTTTTGCCAGAATTTAAAGGTAAACGTTGTTTTTTTATTTAACATGATTTCGTATGGAAATCCGTATATATTAAAAATGTTTTTGAAAAAGATATATGCTATTTATTTAACGTTCGTATTTTCGTTATAGGGTAAAAAATAAGAAAATTTTGTGAATTAATTAATAATTACGAAAATATTGTCGTAATATATGCCCGTAATAAGGTTTTTTAATACAGGAAATTTGGTAATAAAATTTATCGTAATAAATTTTATGGTCGTTCCGCGATTGGTAAAAGTTGTAATTTTTATATGGTTTGTGTCGTCGTATTTTTTTCGGGCGTAAACGTTATATTAACGTTTGACTTTTTATATAATGTTTTTTATTTTTGGGAAATTATAAATACGTTAAAGACTTTTTAGAGTTTTGTGGATTCCTAAATATATTACCCGTATTATCGTTATTTGTCGTGGGCGTAAGCATTTTTTGGTAATGGTATTAAAAATTGCATAGTTAATTTTAACCGTTTTTTTTAAGGTTTAGTCGTTTATTAAGGGCGTCGGCCTTATCGTTTTTTAAGCTTTTGCGGTAAATAATGATAAAATCGTATTCCGTTAGCTTTTTCGCATAACGGAATTATTATGCTGTAAATTTTTTGGTCGTGGTAAACCGAATAAGGTTTTTATAATCCGTATAAACTTTAACCTAATATTAGTTATTTTTAAGGAAATAGTTAAATTCTCGGAATGTTTTAATAATAGCCAGAAATTTTTTGTTAAGTATAACATAACGTAATTTAGGATTTTGCAATTTGTAGGAAAAGAGAGTAATAAAATAAAGTATACCTTAATTATTTCGTTATCCGATTATTGCGCCCAAAGTATAATTTAACGTATTAGTTTTTAGTTTAACGGGGTGACTGGGGTTATATATAATTAAGATTGGTTGATTTGTGATTACGTTTTTAACTTATTGAAAATCTTTTCCGTTGTTGGCGTTTATTAAATTTTTTTTTCATATAAACTTGTTTAAAGGTATTATTATTCGGCTGAAATTTTTTATGGACTTTCGATAGTAATTAGTGAACTTAAAGAAAGTTTGTATGTTTTTTATTATGGTAGGCGTTATTTAATTTCGTATTGTAACGATTTTCTTAGGGTTCATTTTGATATATTTAAGAGTAATAATATGGCTTAAGTATTTAACTTTTTGCGTATGGAATTAATTTTTTTCTGTATTAATTAGCAGAGTAGCGTTTTAAAGTAATTATAATACCTTATAACCGTATTTTTCGTGTTATTTTTTGGTTTTAGAAACAATAAGAATGTTATTAAGGTAATAAACGAAAAAAGTATCGAAATATTTGTTAAGGATATAATTAACTATACGTTAAAAAGTTGTAAAAACGTTAATAAGTTTTATAGAAGTAATAAGTTATTTATATAAATTATATTTGGTTCGAAACGCGGTTTTTTATTCGTGGTTTTTTTTGATTCGAATTAAATTACATTTATCCTCGAGGTCGAAAGCGGTAAATTATTGCGTTTTATGGAACCGATTTTTTATTTCGTTAATTAAAGATAATAACATTTGATTTTTAAAAGTAATATTATTAAGTTGTCCATAATCCATAATTAATCGTAGTTTTCCATTTTTTTGGGGGGTACGAAAAATATAAGGTATTCCGCGGGTAACTTGAATAATTAAATTTATCCTTTTTTGAGTCGATTTTCCAGGTATTTTCTGAATGCGTATAATTTTGTTTTATTAAAGTTATAAATAAGGTAAAACTTAATTAATATTCTTTTTTTAGGATAATTTCATGATCTTATTCGTTATGTTTTGGTAATTTTGTTTTAAGCTTTTTTCGAAATAAGCGTTCGTATTTATGATATTATAATGGTATATTAGTTAATTTTTTAAATTTTTGGGTTAATTATTTTAAATTGTTATTTAATTGTTATAATTTCGTTTTAATAGTGGTAATAATACGTTATATTTTTTGTAATGCTCATTTTCCTTTTTGTATTGTGTTTTTTTGGGTAGTAAAGTTTTTATCTTATCTTTATACCGGCATTTATCGTCATTTTTAATTGAGTATTAAAATTTTTATCTTTTTTTTGTATTTATCGTTAAGTTATAAAGAAAACTTTATTTAGCCAGTTTCCTAAATCGATTAAGGGGTTGTACTAGCGTAACCATATTTTCTTTAAAATTATGTCGTAATTTTTTAACGGTATAATATCGAAAGTAATTGTTATATGTTTTTTTAAGGCGAAAATATCGAAGTAATTAATCTCGCGTATAACTTTTCCGTTATCGTAAAGAAATAGTTAATTTTCGGTAGTATTCGTAATATAAGGGTTTTTTTTGTATTTTTATGGTAATTTAAATCGATTAATTATTTTAAGGGTAATGTAGTTATTTTTTAAAGTTTCGTTATCTATTATCGTAATATACCAATATGTTCTAATTCGTATTTTCAAGATAATAAGATTATTTTTAACCTTTATTACTGTTAAAGCTTTTTTAGGGAATCCCTGTATACTTTTCGGGATCTTACCGTTTTGTAACTTTTTTATAAACAGTCTTTACTTTTTAGGTTTTACCTAAATATTTGTAAGCGATTAAACTCTTAACGTATTTATTTTATGTATCATTATTATAATTTTATGTTTTTTTTGTAATTGTTTAATTTGTTAGCCGAATTACCATATATGGTTACGTTATCGTTATATTTGGATTTCGAAATTTTTGAAATAATTATTTTATATTTTAAATAATTTTCAGCTAACATATATTATAACGGTATTTTCTAAATTAAGATATTATTTTATATTATTTTTAAGTTTTTATCGTTTGGTAAAATTGGTAATATGTACGATTTGTATTTATAATTTGGTAATAACTTATTGGTAATATTTCGTAACTATATGCCGTATTAGTTTTTCCTTCGTTTGGTAATTATATTATTTAAAATAACAAAAAGGATTTTTTTACAGGTATCGTTTTCCCGGGGGTTAATTATATAAAGTTATTTTTTAATCGATTTTTTTAAGAATTAATAATGCGTAAATAACGATATTATTGTTCGTTTTGTTTGTTTTTGCCAGTTCGGTTAGGAAAATCGAATCTTTTCCTTGCTATACGTATAATGCGTTTGTAAATAAAGCGTTTTTATGTTTTATGGTTTGGGTACTTTTATCGTCGGTAATGGAAAGTATGTTTTCGTTTATATTAATTTGGCGTACCAGGGTAGATATTTTCCGTTTATTTTTGATATTTCTGTAATTATTTTTTTATCGTTTAAAATAATCGTCGTTAATTTTTCTTTTGTTACGTTCGCGAAATGGGTAGTATGGATTCCGATTGCTGGGGTTGTTTAAAATATTGTCGTATTCCTTAATCGGAGGATTTCGAAAGGTTTTTTTTTTCGTATTACTTCGAAAGTTTTTCCTTCGGTATGATTTAGTGATTGTCCGGTAGGTACTAAGGTTTATAATCTGTTTTATCGAGGTTTTCTAGGCGACCTATATTTAGAAACCTTATAACCTATTTTGCCGCAATTTTAGCATTCGATTTATCGATAGTTTCGTCGTTAGATATTTCCAAGTTTTATGGGTCCCGGTTTAATTTTATAGGTTATGTTCTATCGTCGAGATGCGCTAGTATTAACGTTATAGCGTAATTTATTATTATGTTTTCCTTTGGTATTGCGAGTTTATTAAGTATATTATCGATTATTAATTTTTATAATTATTACGATGTAATCGGTTAAGTACTTCGGTTAATTTTTTTTGAATAATTTTTTTTAGATTTTCTTTTTTAGGCCGTCGAAAAATCGGGCTATTAGTACTTTTTATCTTTAATTAAGTTTCGAAAAAAATTAGATTAACTTACTGCTATAACTGGAAACAGATTTTTTTTGTCGTAATTACTGGATCTTGATTTTTGCTTTAGCTTTTTCGTTTACTATTCCGAAAATTTTCAAAAAAGCTTATTCGAATTTTTCGTAATTATTATAAATCTGTACTATTTCCGGATTTTGTTATTCGAAAGGTATTATAACATATTCCCTTATAGTAGGTTCGAATTAGGTAATAACATATCCTACGAATTATCCGGCGGCAAATTTAATTCGTACCGTTAACGTAATAAACCGGATTAAAAAATATCCGAAATAAAATCGATATTAGGTAAGGAATAATTATAATTTAGTGGAAATTTTATGAAAAAGTTTAAGCTTAAGGGGTTTTAACATTTTTCCTAATTTTTTAGTAAATGTTATTTAGGCTAATTAACTTATGTTAACGGGCTTTTCGCCAGGTATTTATCGTACTTATTTTAAAAAAAGTTCGAATAATTTAAAATATTAAAATAAGCTCCGAGTTATTTCGTTCGAGTTAGTTAATGCGCTAATTTATAAGGTCCAAACGTTAAAGAACTTTTTCTTTAGTTAAAAAAAGCGATTATTCCTTTTTTTTTAAGTCCATACTGTTATGTTTAGGGATTTCGTAAGCAAATTATTTGCTAGTAATTATATTATCGAAATATTGCTTAAAGTTTGACGGTGCTACTAAATAAAAGTTTGTAACGTATAACGGCTAAGCTAATTAATTAACTATTAAACCTAAGTCGACGGGTTTATATTGGTAAAGTACTGTAAGAAATTAAGCAATAAAATAATAACTGAATTACGTTTTGTAATACTAAGGGTATCTTAGGTAACGAAATTATATTGTAAGTTATCGTTATCCAATTATGTCGTAACGAATATATATATATTTTTAAGGCTTACTAGATTAATTTTAATAAGTTGGTAATCCGGCTTATTAGATTATTTTCAATAAGTTGGTGATCCATCACGTGACCTAACCCACTTGGGTCCTGTTTCGGTCCACTAAGACCGTTTCCGAGAACTCCTCCTGTTAGGGCGTAACAATTACGTAATCCGACTTACTTGGGCCCTATTTTCGGTCCGTTTGAGAACCGTTTCTTAAGTTTTTACTGGTTAAGTTATAACACGATTTCCCTTTTTCAAAATTTTCGTCCCGAAAATTCCTTATTATCCATTACCTCAGCTAGCTCAGGCCTCCCTGGCTCGTTTTCCCAATTCCTTCAAAGTCACTCAAGTACCGCTCCACAACGCTAAATATTAACCAAATAAATCCCAAAAAGATACCAAATCCCCGTAACGAACCAGCAAGGCCTAAATTTAAGTTGCAGAAAATAAGCTCCGTTTTATAAATTTACTTCTTAAGAAAAACGAAAATTTATAATAACTTAATAACAACACGGTCTTAAAGTTATATATATATACGATTACCTTAATCATGGCCTATTATTAATACTACGATAATCCTAATCAAAACCTATTTACTACCCCTAAACCCTAACGTATTTATCAGCTATAACCTAACCTTATCACGTTATCATCCCCCTTTTCAAAATACGATAAACCCGAATTCTCCTAATTCGAGCGCTGTGACGGCTAGGCTAATTAACCAACTATTAAACCTAAGTCGACGGGTTTATGTTGGCAGAGTACTGTGAGAAACTGAGCAATGAGTAATCGAGTAACTTAGTTACGTCTCGTAATACCAAAGGTGCCTTGGGTAACGAAGTTATATTGCAAGTTATCGCTATTTAATTATGATTTGAATAAATGTATATATTTTTGTTTTAGTTTAAGGTATTTAACTGGCTTAAATTTTTAAGCTTTTTAAGCCTTTTAAGCTATTTTCCTAGTTTAACTAGCTTAAGGTACTAAGCTTTTTAAGTTTTTTAAGCTGATTACGTAATATTTTGGCCTTAATCGGAACTTAACTTCCTTATTATCCCGACCGTTTGTTAAGGCCAAAACCGTTAAGTTATAATACGATTTCCCTTTTCCAGGATTTTTATCCCTAAAAATCGAATTATTTATTCGTTATTTTCGGTAAGTAATTTCTTTTTTTTATATTTATTATATCGAGTCGTATTAAAAAATTTCGTTTTCGTAAGCGTATTAACCTTTTAATTTTTTTAAAACGTATTAAGCGTTTCGGGTTTAATATATCGTTTTGTTTTCGTTGCGAAAAAAAAATTATACAGTATAAGGTTATTCGAAAGTTTTTAAAATGTGTACGATATATTTAGCATAAGGGTTTTTGCGATATTTTTGGTTTTTCCGAAGCCGAACATAAGAAACTTTTTAACGAAAAGGATCGTTTAGAGCGAAAAAAGAAATAAACGCGGGAAACATTGCGGGTTGCTGCAAATAAATTAGATTGTTTATAGAAATAAAAACGGCTTTTTCGTTTCCGAAATATCGAAATGTTTCGTCGCGGGATTTAAGGCGCGGAAGTGATGGAAAAGTTTGAGCGTTTGGAGTAAGAATAATAGCAACTGGAGTCCGCAATGGTTATAACTATATAAGCTATAGGTTTAATTGTTTGGAATAATATCGACATTACCGACTGGTCGACGGTTAACTAGGGCGTACCCTCCGTTATTAGTAAAAGCTTTTTAATAGCCGTTAAGCATTAATAAGGTTTTTTACGGGTTTTTAGGTGTTTTGGGAGTTTGAATAGTTTTTTTACTTGATTAAATATTGGGTGAATCCAATTTTTTTTTGCATGTCGATAATTTTCTTTGTTTTATATATTGGTTTTTCTTTTATTTCCATATTATTTTGTTAGGTATATGCTTTAATAATGTTTATCGTTAATTCGAATAGGGATATATAAAAGATTAGAAGGAGTTTAACGTTGGATAAAAGTTTTAATTGGTAATTGTTTTTTGAGACTTTCTTGATAATTTTATATGGACCGATGTATTTAAAATCGAACTTTTAATTAGTCGTTTTGTTTAGATATTTTTGGTAATTAGATAAATTATTTTTCCTTTTAAGAAAGTTAGTTTTTTTAATCGTTTTTGGTTATAATGTTTTTTTATTTGGTTGCGTACGAATTCGAATTTTGTTTTTATTTTTTAATGTAATTGCTTAAGTTTTTTTAACGTAAAAATTGTTTTAATAATAAATAATCTTTTTTTTGTATTTCTTTATAAACTTTTAGCGTAAACCCAAAATTGGTTATGAACGGGGTAGTTTTAGTGCTTTTATGATAATTGGTGTTATAGGTTATTTAGGTTATCGGTAGTTTTTTAATTTAGTTATTTTGTTTATAGTTAATGTAGTACCGTAGGTATGTTTTAAACGTTTGATTTTATCGTTTTATTTGATTATCCGTTTAGGGTCGAAACGTACTGGATAATTTATGGTTAAACTTAATTTATGTTATTAAGTTTTGCCAAAATTTAAAAGTAAACGTAATTTTTTTATCCAAGATAATTTCGTGTAATAATTTATATACGTTAAAAATGTTTTTAAAAAAATGTATGTTATTTGTTTAGCGTTCGTGTTTTCGTTGTAGGGTAAGAAATAGGAGAATTTTGTAAATCGATTTACGATTGCAAAAATATTATCGTAATGTATATATGTTATAATAAAATTTAGCCGGAATTAAGTTATTACGGGTTTTTTAATATAACAATTTCGGTTTTTTTTAGATATGTTAAAACCGTTTTACGTATATAATTACCGTTAAATAACGCGTATTATTAAAATCCTATTTTCGTCCGTTACCGTAAGTTAAAATTATTTTATTTCGGAAATTTACGGGCGGTAATATGGATATAATTTTAACCGGGGGAAAAATAATATTAAAATTCGATAATTATTGTGTTTTAATTAAAATTATCTGTAATAAATTACGTATTATTTTTCTTATTATCCGAATTTGTTACGTCGTTATTTATTACGATTTTTATATTTTTATCGGTAATACGGTTTTTGGTTCTCCGATTTTAAATTCTTTTTGTTATTTTAATTTTTTTAAATAAATAATTCGGTTTTACAGTTATCGAACGTTTAATAAGGTATAAATAATATAAGTTATTTGTAATTAATTATATTTAATCGTATATAATTACGAACTGTTCGATTAAATTGTTATTATAAATTTTTAATCGAAAAGTTTTGCGGTATATTTTACTGTATTATTCGATTAATATCCGGGATATTCATGTTTAATTTAAAAGCGATAATAAATATTACGATGTGGATAAGATTCTTAAGTTGTTTTAAGTTATTATATACGCAAATTTGATTCTTACAAGGTATTTTAGAATTATAAAATTTAATAATTTTTTTTATAATTTTCAATAAATATTTCCGGTTTCTTATGGTTTTAATTAAGTAATTACGAATATCCATAATTTTCGCTTTGTTATTAATATAAATAATAATTTTAATGATAAAACATAAATTATAAACCTGGATTAAAAAAATTATTTAATAACCGGATATATTAATTATTAGGAAAATTAAATACCTTTAATTCGAACGTTAATTTTTAAAAATAAGAAAGATAATAATATTAATTTTGGAACGATTAATATTAAAACGTTAGATTTTTATTTTATAACTATATTTAATTAAGCCGCCGATTTAACGAAAACCGTTATATTTCGCAATTTTTTATATATAATATTATTAATAGTTGCTATATACGTAAATTAATATTTATAGGTAAAAAGAATAAAACGAAAATTACGAATATTAGCATATTTAAGCTAGAAGTTTTTTTATTATAATAATAAATATGTTTTATTAATAGCAATTAAATTAAATTATCGTTCGAAAATAAAATTTAATTTAACAATTTAAAATTAATCATTCGATATTTATTTAGGATTAAAAATAATATAATTATATTATTTAATAGTTGTATGGTTAAACATTGTTAATTTAAGTTTTTTTGTATCCGTAAATATTAGGATAAAAGTAAAATACGGAACTGTTAATATAAAAATTCGTAATTTTTTAGCTAGTTTAATTAATAATACGATTTAAATAATAATTAAACTGATTATTAAAAAAAAGCTTACATAATTTAAAAAAATTTAAAATTTATTTTAATAACAAAAAAAAATTAAATTTTCCGACAATCAAATTATATATTATATCGATTTGTTTTTTCCGTAAAATACGGCCTTGTCCGTTAAACATAACGTTTAATATAAGGCGAATAAACCGATAGCGTAAAGTTTTTATAAGATTATTGGCCGTATATATAACGTTAGTATATTAGTTAATTACGTTTATATCGGTAAAAAATCGGTAAAGTTATCGGATAAGGATAAAGGTTTCGTTTTGGAAAATTAGGTACTCGAAAAATTAAGGTATTTACCTTAGATCTTTAAGTATATTACCCGTATTTGGTTAATTAGGAAAAAAATATATTTTAAGGTTTGTTATAAGTGATTTTAAATTTTATATATCATTATTTTGGCTTATAGGGTTATATTGTCGTTATGCTGACAGAGGGGGGGTATATAGTTATAGCATACGTAAAACGGAATTTTTAACCAGTTATTTAAATTTGTAATAATATTTTAATCCTAATTAGGATTAAAAGTATACGAAGAGATAAAGATTTTAATTTTGTATTAACTTTTCGTAGTTACAAAAAGGGTAGCGTTAATTTGAAGCTATATTTAAAGGATTTGTTTTGATAATTTCTGAAAATTTGGATAAACGTGCGCAAAACGGAGCCAAAAAATCACAACTTGATATTAGGCCCTATTTTAGAGGTTTTGTTATTTTCGTGGAGATGATTTTTAAAGGGGTTTAGGTTGATACATTAAACCTCTGACAGATATTTCTTCATCAAAAGCTATAGCTGTAGCTACGGCTGCTGCGCCGCAGGCGCAGCCACAACCTCCAAAATGGGGTCCTGATCACGATGAGGCAAATTATCTAGTAAGTTTTTCCATTTTCATTATGTCGGGTCGTATTTTTAAAATTCGCAGATAGCGTAACCGAAAAAAAAGGTATTAGTTCGTTTTATCGTTAACTCCGGTTGCGAAGTTATGCCTTGTACTTCTTATTTTCGTAAGGGCGATAAGTATATTATGTTGGAAAATGTATTTCGTTTAAATATTACATTTAAGAAAAAACGTCGTGCTATAGTTCCGGCGTTCCGTTATTTTTTTTTAATAATATTAACCGAAAAATAAAACGTTTAAAACTCGAGGAATCGTTGGTTTGTTAATAACTGCGTAATATTTACGGAGAATTAAAAGTTATTTCGCGTTATTTCGGCGAAACCTTATTTCGTTTAAACCGTTTACGCACGTAACAGGAATTTTTACGTAAAAAAAGGGTGGAAATGATAAATCGAAGCCTTTAATATTTGGATAAAGTAGAAAACTAGAAACGTACGAAGTAGCTGAAGGCTAAACGGTAACGTTTTGAAACTTCCTTACCTGTACCTAATTTTGGCTGGATTTTTTTCGAAAGTTTTACGCCTAATTTTAATTAGGAATTTTAGTTGCGCGGCGTTATTAGTGAAAACGCTTTAATAGGCGTTAGGTATTTATAAAATCTTTTACGAACTTTTAAATATTTTCGAAATTTGGGTAATTTTTCTATTTAATTAAATATTGGGTAAATTTATCGATTTTTCGTATGTTAATAATTTTTTCTACTTCGTATACCTGTTCGTCCTCTATTTCCGTATCGTTTTACTTAATATACATTTTGATAGTATCTGCTGTTAATTTAAGTAAAGATATATAGAAAATTAGGTGGAGTTTAACCTTAGGTGGCAGGGTTGTGATTGTAGTTTGTAGTTTTTAGTTTTTTTGTAGTTAGTCATTAGTTAGTCACTAACTATGTAGTTTTAATCAGGGCACTAACTACTGTAGTTTTAGTCAGATTACTGATTAACTATAACCTAATTAAATAAATCCGTAATTAAATTAACAAAAAGTAGAAGAATAAAAAAATTATGTGTTTAAGAACGCTTAAAATAACCTTTTTTTTTTGAAATTAAAATAACACATTTATATATGCATAGGGTTATGATTATAGTTTGTAGTTTTTAGTTTTTTGTAGTTAGTCATTAGTTAGTCACTAACTATGTAGTTTTAGTTAGGGCATTGACTAACTACGGTAGTTTTAGTTAGGGCACTAACTAACTAATGTAGTTTTAGTCAGGCCACTAACTAACTACAAACTACAACTTGTAGTTTGTAGTTAAACTATTAGTAACTAAATCACAACCCTGTTAGGTGGTAACTTTAATTGGTAATTATTTTTTAAAATTTTCTTGTTAATTTTATAAGGACCGATATATTTAAAGTCCAGCTTTTAACTTAAGCGTTGTATTTAGATGTTTTTGGTAAATAGGTAAACTATTTGCCTTTTTAAAAAGGTTATTTTTTTTAGCCGTTTCTGGTTATAATGATTTTTATTTGGTTACGTACGAATTCGAATTTTGTTTTTATTTTTTGGTGCAGTTACTTAAGTTATTCCGACGCAAAAATGGCCTTAACGTTAAATGGGCTTTTTTTTTGGGTGTTTTTATGTAAATTTTCGGAATAAATTTAAAGTTGGTTGTAAACGGGGTTATTTTGATATTTTCGTAATAATTCGTATTATAAGTTATTTGAGTTACTAGTAACTTTTTAATTTTGTTATATTATTTGTAATTAACGTAATATTGTAAGTATATTTTAAATGTCTAATTTTGCCGTTTTATTTATCCGTTTATTTGGGGTCGGAATGTATTAAATAATTTATGATTTAAACCGATTTATGTTATTAAATTTTGCCAAACTTTAAAAGTAAACGTTGTACCTTTATTTAAAATAATTTCGTACGGTAATCCGTATATGCTAAAAATACTTTTAAAAAATGTACGTTTTTCATTCGGTGTTGGTGTTTTCGTTATAAGGTAAAAAATAAGAAAATCTTGTAAATTGATTTACGATTACGAAAATATTATCGTAATATATGTTTATAGCTGGGTTTTCTAATAAAGCAAATTTGGTAATAAAATCTATTATAACGGAATTTTACGGTCGTTTTACGACTAGTAATAGTTGTAGTTTTCCGTATGGCTTATATCGTCGTATTTTCGCTTTAACGCAGATATTATATTAGCGTAAAACTTTTTGTACCGTATTTTTTATTTTAAGAAAATAATAAATACGTTAAAAGCGTTTTAGGATTTTATAAATCCTTAGGTATTTATATAATTAATGTTCGTATATATTTTATATTAAGTTTTATTGAAATTTTTTTAGGACTTATAACTTATTTATTTAATTTCGCAGATTATTGTTATACGTTTTGATTTTTCGGTATATATTTAAAAATGTTATCCGTATTATTGTAATTTGTCGTAAGCGTATCAAAAACTGCGTAATTAATTTTAACCCTTTTTTTAAGGTTTAGTTATTTATTAAAAGCGTCGGTTTTACCGTTTTCCGAATTTTTGTAATAAATGATAACAAAATTATATTCCGCTAATTTTTCTCCATAACGAAATTATCGTGTTGTAAGTTTTTTGATCGTGGTAAATCGGGTAAAATTATTTTAATTCGTGTATATTTTAACCTGATTTTGGTTGCTTTTGAGAAAATGTGTAAACTCGCGGAACGTTTTAATAATAGTTATAAATTTTTCACCGGAAATAACGTAACGTAGGTTAAATTTTTATAATTTGTAAAAGAAAACAGTAACCGGCTGTAGTATATTTTAATTATTTTGTTATCCGATTATTACGCTTAAATTATAGTTTAACGTATCGGTTTGTAGTTCTATTAGGCGGTTTAGGTTGTATATAATTAATACTGGTTAATTAGTAATAGCTTTTTTAATTTATTAGAAAGTTTTTTCAGTTTTTAGTATTCATTAAAAAGTTTTTTTTACTAAGTTTGTTTAGTAATATTATTATCCGGCCAAAGTGTTTGATAAACTTTCGATAGTAATTAGCGAATCCGAGGAAGGTTTATATTTTTTTTAACTATAGTAAGTTTTGTTTACTTTCGTATTGTTGCGATTTTCTTCAGGTTTATTTTGATATATCCGGGAGTAATTATATAGCTTCAGTATTTAGTTTTTTGTATGTAGAATTGGTTTTTTTTCGCGTTAATTAATAGGTTGGCGTTTTAAAGTAATTGTAATATTTTTTGGACGCATTTTTCGGTTTGTTTTTTGGTTTCCGAAAGGATAAGGATATTATTAAGGTAATATATTACAAAAACGTTAAAGTATTTACCAAGAACGTAATTAATTATACGCTGGAAAATAATAAGTACGTTGGTAAGTTTTATTTCGATTTTTAATTGTAATATTATTATGTAAATGGGATAAAACTTAATTGATGTTTAGGATAATTTTAGAATTTTATTCGTTATATTCGGGTAATTTCGTTTCGAGGTTTTTTTTTTAAAAAAGCCCTTTTATACTTACGGTATTATAGTGATATATTCATTATATTGTTTGATTTAATAGGTTGTTGTTGTAAATTATTATTTAATTACTGTAATTTCGTTTTAATAATAACATTAATGCGTCGTATTTTTTTATAATACCCGTTTTTATATATATATATCCTATTTTTATAGATGGTAAGGTATTTACCGTATCTTTATACCAGGATTTGTCGTTATTTTTGATTAAGTGTTAAGACTTTTATGGTTTTTTTATACTTATTACTAGGTTATAAAATGAATTTTACCTGGCTAATTTTTTAATTGATTAAAAAATTATGCTAGCGTAATTACGTTTTTCCCAAAATTGTATTGTAACTTTTTAACGGTACGATATCGAAATTAATTATTATATTTTTTCCTGGGATAAAAATATCGAGGTAATTAATTTCGCGTATAATCTTTCCGTTATCGTCAAAAAATGGTTATTTTTCGGTGGTATTCGTAATAATCAGGGTTTTTTTATATCTTTATAGCAGTTTAAATCGGTGAATTACTTAGGTATAATATAATTACTTCTTGAAGTTCCGTTATTTACTATAACGGTATATTAATATGTCTTAATCCGTATTTTTAAAATAATAGGATTATTATTATCTTTTATCGTTATTAAAACTTTTCTGGGAAGCTTTTTTTGTTTTCGCCGGGTTTCGCCATCTCACGGCTTTTTTATAAGTAGTTTTGATTTTTTGGACCTTACTTAAGTTATAACATTTACCTATATAACTAATCGACTTTATTTCGTAATTACTTAATATATTATTATTATTACCTTATTTCGTTTTTTAAATTATCGATTTATTTCCTAAATTATTAGTTAATTGTTTGTAACTATTGTATATATTAATACTATTATTGTATTTGGGCTTTTAGCTTTTGACAATAGTTATTTTGCATTTTAAATAGTTTTTTGTTAACGTATTTTGATATGACATTTTTTATATTAAGATATTACTACATGTCGTTCTTAATTATTTGTTATTTATCTAGGTTTATGGCGTATGTTAATCGTATTTATAATTTTATAATAATTTATTAGTAATATTTAGTAACTATTTTTTGGATTAAATTTTTTCCGTCTGGTAATTATACCATTCGAAATGATAAAAAAGGTTTATTGATAGGTATTATTTTCTTCGGGTTAATTTTATATTATTTTTTTTAATTTATATCTTTTTCAGGTCCGATAATACGAAAGTACCGGTATTATTATTTGTCGTTCTTATTTTTTCTTATTTTATTAGGGAAATCGAATTTTTCTTTAATTATACGTATAATACGTTAATAAATAAATCGTTTTTATTCCTTATAATATAGGTATTGCTATTGTCGACAATAAAAGGCATATATTCCTCCATATTGATTCGGGGTTCCTAAGCAGATTATCTCGGTTTATTCTTAATATTCGTGTAGCTATTTTTTTATTATTTAGGTAATTCGTCGTTAGACTTTTTTCTATTACTTTCGTAAAAATAATTTTGGAAACTTTTCTTTTTAAAGTTTCCGTTATTATTCGAAATGTTGTTATACTCCCGTTTATGAAAATTTTTTAACCTCTTGCTAAACTTGCTATATTGCTATGTATAAAAATTTAAGGGGCTTTTTCCCCAGCGAATTATGGCGAGGGTTTTTTTACTTTAATTCTTTTAAAGCTATCCTATAAATACTAGGGTTTATGGCTTATTTTGTCGCGGTTTTTTAGGTAATCGGCATTAGGGTGCTTTATAACCTATTTTGCCGTAATTCCAGCATTTAATTTGTCGTATATTTTGCTGCTGGATAACTCCGATTTCTATAAGTCCAGGTTCCGTCTCGTACAAAGTATTACTGTTCCTAAAAGTATTAATATTTACCAAATATCTAGGCTTATTACTATTTCGGGTACCTATTCCTGGGGTAAACCGTTTTCCTTATTCTTATCGTTATTCAAACTATCGATTATTAATTTTAATAATTTTTCTAATATATTCGTTAAAAATAAATATTCGTTCTATTTAGATTATTTCATCCTTAATATCGTCCTTAGATCTTTTATAAAATATATCGAATAAAATATTTTCCTCCTTATTACCCTATCCGGCTTTAGCAACCAAGGTTTTAAAATTAATAACATACTTAAATATTAATCTTTTTTACTTAAAATTGAAAATTTTTACGCTAAAAAGTTTTCGGCGTTTAGATTGCTAAAAGTAAAACAAATTTATCCTCAAAATTAATATATAAATAGAAAATATCGTTAATAAAACTTTTTCCATCGTCCTTTATATTTTTTAAGTAATTCCGTATAATAGGTTCGAATTAATTAACTGCGTTTTCCGTAAGGCATGCTCTTATAACGAAAATTAATTCGGATATATTTTCAATATTTAAAAAATATGAAAAATACGCACTTAAATAAGCAAAATTTATAGTTTTTTTTACCATTATAAAGTTCCGGCTTTTTAAGGTTTATTTTGGTAATAATCGTGAATCCCGTTAAAATAACCTTAACCTAATTGCTAAGTCGTTAATTTTCTTTTTTTAATTTACGAATACGAACTTAAAGCTGCTAGGTAAAGTTTTTCGAAATACTAATCGATATCTTTATAATATTAAATATTACTTAAAGCTTAACGGTATTACTAAACAAAAACTTATAACGTATAACGGTTAAACTAATTAACTAACTATTAAACTTAAACGTACAGGTTTATATTAGCAAAAATACTATAAAAATTTAAATAATAAATAAACAAAGTAACTTAATCACGCTTCGTAATACTAAAAATATCTTAAGTAATAAAATTATATTACAAATTGTCGCTATTTTCCTATATGCTAATAAATATATATATAATTCTATAGCTCCCCGGTACTCCCTTGGAGCCCCTCGGAACCGTACTGCTTAACTGCATACGCTCTTACTCGCTCCCTTATAGCCCCTCGGAGCCGTACTGTTTAATTGCATACGCTCCTACTCGCTCCCTTGGAGCCCCTCGGAACGCATCACGTAATCCGACCCACTTGGGCCCTGTTTTCGGTCCGCTTGGGGACCGTTTCCCTAAGTCCTTACTGGTTAAGTTGTAACATTAATCGAATGATTCATTAAACCATTCGAATCATTTATAAAGGTTTCGAACTTGTCGGACTAACCTGCCTCCGAAAATACATATATTTAGGTGTGGAAACGTAATTTTCAAGAGATTTCTAGTTTGTTGTTATCTTTTTTATTAAATTACTTCCCCTAAATCATTAAATATAATATTTTTTAATTTTTTAATTCTTTATAAATCTTAATTTTTCTTACGTAGTTATTAAACCCCCTCTAAACCCCCGGTAATCTATCTAAATAATTATATATTTATCAGATTTTTTTAAGGTTTAAACGATTGCGGTTATTATTATAAATAAATTTCGTAGTTATAACGGACGTTTTATTAGGTATATTTATCGCTTTTATTTTTATAAGTTATAAAGTCTTAAGTACGTTACGTTACTCTCGATAAAAATTTTATAACTATTAATAAAATAGTTCGCAAAGTTAAATACTTCCTTAAAAGTAACGAATAGTAAGTTAGTATTTATAAGAGTTATAAGAATGTCACGCGGTTTATTACGACTGAAAAATTTATAATATAATTTCGTAATGTAACGAAGCTAACGTAGTACGGTTTTATTATTATCTATTATTGAAAAAGTTAAAAAACCCGGGAAAACTGATAACCTTAAGCTAATTAAGACAGAAAAATAGCTCAAAAAATTAAAAAGCTTAAAAGTATTCCACTACCCAAATAAAAGGTTAAGCCGGTTTAAGCCTATTCAGCCAGAATTAGGATATATACATTCGTTAAATCCCGTGATTAAATAATCATAACTTATAATACAATTTCGTTACTTAAAACACCTTTAATATTACGAAACGTAACTAAGTGTTAGGACTTAACACGCTAGAAGCTTAGAAAGGCGGTCGGGACAAGATTTAAATAAGCCCCGACCATGGGATTACGTGACAAAGATGGTCGAACTTGGTCGGTTCGATTACGGTCGACCATTAGTCGAACAGAAATCGTTCGATTAACGTACTAGTATAAGGATATATGCGTTTATTAAATTCCATAAAGTTAAATAGCGATAACTTACAATATAATTTCGTTACTCAAAATACCTTTAATATTACGAAACGTAATTAAGTGGCTTTTATTACTTTTTCCCTAATTTTTATAATATTTTTATAAACATAAACCCGTATGTTTAAATTTAATAATTGGTTAACTAACTTAGCCGTTATATGTTACAAGCTTTTATTTAGTAATATCGTTAAAGTTTGGGTAATATTTCGATAATATATTTACCAGCAAATAACTTACTTATAAAATCCTAGAAGATAATGTGAATTCGGACGAAAAAAAACAGTAACTTTCCCTAACCAGAGAAAAAGTCCTTTAACGCCTAAACCATATTTATTATTATAACCGTAGAGTAAAATAAAAAAATATAATTTTATTTATAAAATTATATTTTTAACCATACCATACCGTTCTAACGGTAAATGCGCCCGAACCGATATTACTTTTAATTCGCGGAAATTAACGCAGATAAAAAAGAATTTCGATTATCGACCGTCTCCTCGATTTAAATATGCGAACGTTTTTTATCCGATATTAACATATTAAAAATATAGCGAAATTAGTACTCACGTAATACGTTACAAAATGCGTTGGAATTAATTAAATATTTAATTTTATTAAACGGTAACAAAAATTTAAAATACGTTTAAATCGAAAAATTAATTATTAAGAGGTATTATGCGAAAATTTAAAATATTTCACAAATAATTTAAGCTTATTCGGGTTACTATCGCAAAATACGGTATTATAAACAAATTATTTACAATTTCGACGAAATTGGATTTTTAATACGGTTTTTTTAAATGACGGATATAATAATTAATAATACCGAAAAACGTAAACATTTTGTATAAATTTAATAAAGAATATAAGAAATAAGTCATAATTATAAAATTATTAATTTTTAAGGTTATGTTATATCGTTATTTATTATTGTAATAATAAAATTACCTTAAAATTTAATTCCGTAATAATTTACCATTAATAACCGGTTTAAAAAATCGCATTAAATAATAATAATTAAATAAAAACTGATTTAAGTTCAAAAAAGACAAATATTTGGATTAATATATTTAAACGTATACGAAAAAATCGAAACTTTTTTTAATTCTTAACGGTTACGAAAATTATTATTCGATAAAATTCGAAAAATATTACGCGATTTATAATATTAATACATTTTATATACCCGCGTATTTTTATATACGTTTTAACTTTTTAATATATTTTATTTTTTTTCTTTTAAAAAACGTTTAATCGTTATATATCGGAAATTTAATACGACGTTATTATATTTATATAATTTAAAAAATTTCCTTATCGGCTTTTACGATATATTTAAAATATTATAACGTACGACAATATTAAATCCGGATTTACCGTAATTAATTTCGGTTTATTCAATTTTAATACCGTTTTTTCCGAACTTCCAATTTTTTTAATTATACTTACGTTAACCGTCTTTGTGTTAACCTCCGCCGGTTTTATTTCCCTGCTTACGAAAACCATTAAAAATATTAAAAAACGATAAAATAAAAACGTTATTTGTAAAAAACATTTACAAATTATGAAGGTAATTCGCCGACAAAATTATCTAAGTCGGTTAATTTTGTAATAAAAAGCTATATATTGCTTTTACATAAAACCGGTTTTTATTCGGGAAAAAAACATCTAATTACGCGAAATAAATTACGTTTTAAGTAAACGTCGGAAAATTAAAAACAAACGTTTCTAAAAAAAATAGTTATTATATAAAAAAGATAAGTTTTTCTAGCCGAAAAGGAAAACGGTGGTGGAAAAATGCAACCAATAACGGCTAAAAGTAATTATTATAAAAAGGTTAAAACGAAAAAACGGAAATATGGCGTTTACAGCAAGTTTAGACATAATGCGCATACTTATAATAAAACTATAAATACGTATAACGAAAAAAATCAGATTAATTTTAATTAATGCGATATATGGTTATTAAGTTATTTGAATTTGTTATTACGAAATGCTAAAAAGTATTACGTCCGTTTGTATATTACGTTTATTTATGTTATACGTTAACGTACTATATAAGCGAACTGTATACATAAACGAGCGGTACAATTTTTTTTGATAATTCTAATTATTTATTTTTAATTATTTATTTCTTAACGTTAAAATTATGGAACGTTTTACGAAAAAAGCGAAAATAAACCTAATCGTTTAAGCTAAAAATTAATACCCGAAATTTAATTATTAAAAATTTAGTTTTATTTATAATATCTTATATTTTACCTTAGATGCGCGATTTGATAATGAACGCGCCCGAACCGATGTTACCTTTAATTCGCGAAAATTAATACCGACCGGAAAAAAAATCGATTATCGAATAAATCTTTAACCTAAATACGCAAACGTTTTTTATCCGGCGTTAATATATTAAAATTATGGCTAATTTGTTATTCGCGTAACGGATTGCCGGACGCGTCGGGATTAATTAAGTAATTAATTTTATTAAACGGTAATAAAAATTCGAAACGCGTTTAAATAAAAAAATTGATTATCAAAAAGTTTATATAAAAATTTAATGTATTTCGCAAATAATTTAATATTATTCGGAATATAATTATTAAATACGATATAGTAACAATTATATTTATAATTTCGACAAAATTAAGTTTTTTCATACAGTTTTTAATAAAAATTAACGTATTTATTATTAATATTAAAAAATGTAAAAAATATAAATAAATTTAATAAGAAAATTTAAAATAATATACGATAATATAAATTATCAATTTTTAACGTTAAACCTTATTTTTATTTGTTTTCTTTTGCCGGGAAACCCTATTTTTCCCGTTAATTCGCCGATAATTCATTTTTATTTAATTAAAAAGTTATCATAAATGATAATAACTAAATAATAAAAAATTAAATTTAAAATAAATCTAATAGTTCGATTAATATATTTGAACGCGTACGAACAAATCGAAACGTTTTTTTAATTTTAATAATTACGAAAATTATTATTCGATAAAATTTGAAAAATATTACGTTAATTATAATATTATTATACTATGTATACCCGCTGATTTTTTTAATTTACTTTAATTTTTCGCCGTATTCTGTTTTTTTCCGTTAATACGCGTTTATTCGTTATATATCGAAAATTTTATACGATATTACGTTATTTATATTATTAAGAAAAGTTTTATCGCCGGTTTCCGCAACGCGTTTAAAATTATCATATTAACAGATAATATTAAATCGGTATTCGTAAAAATTAAATTTGTTTTATTCGATCGTAATTACGTTATTTCCAAATTAAAAGTTTTATTTATGCTTATATTAACCGTTATATTATTTACCTTTATTAATTCCATTATTTCCTTACTTACGAAAACTTTTAAAAATATTACTACAATAATTTAATAAAAACGTTATTTATAAAAAGAAATTTGAAAATTATTAAGGTAATTCGCCAACAAAAATAATTAAATTAGTTAATTTCTTAACGAAAAATAACTTAATATTATTGTACGAAACAGGTTTTTTTTGGGGGGGGGGGAAATACGGTTTATTACGCGAAACGAATTATATCCTTAATAAACGCCGGAAATCTAAAAAAATTTTTTTTTTTAAAAAAACACTTATTATAAAAAAGATATGCAAGATATTAATAAGTTTAAGCCATATTTTTTATAGGCTGAGCCAAATATACGAAAATTATTATACGATATAATCGCACGATAAATACTATACCCAGTATTTTGGAATACGGTAATTATTCGGTGGTTTTTATGATTTAAGATAGATTGTATACCTTAATCCCGTAAAGCCTTATGGTTTGCTGGAGCCCCGTAAGTACGTAATTTTTCGACTGATGTCGGCTTAGGAGGTTTACAAACGTGGTTGCCGGCAAGCTTCGACCTTAATGAACTTTATGCCCGTTGGTTTTACGGCTCGGCATAGTTACATAATATAACTTAAAAAGCGTAAAGTTTTACGCGGTAAACCTTAAGGATAAACTTTAAGTACGTATAAAAAAAGGCTGGTTTTTACGAGCCCTTGTTAATCTTACGGCTAAAAGTGTTAAATATTATTTAGTAAAAGGGTTAGGAATTTTAATTTTAATTGTTTTACGGTTTTCGAATTACTATTACTATTACAGTTTAATATGCGACAAAATTCGTATATAATATTGGTAATTCGTACCGATAAAATTTTTAATAAAACCGTTACGTTTAAAATCGTTAAATCCTATAAAGTAATAAGGCGAACGAAAAATATTAATAATTTTATCGACTTAAATAATATTTCCCAAAAAGATTATATTTAATTATTAATTTTTAAATACGATTGAATTTCCGAAAGTAATATTAATTAATCGTTATTCGAACTTATGCTGAAAAATATGGCAATTATAAAAAAATTGTTGAAAAAATTAGAAAGGGAAAAAAGGGAACAGTTAATAAGTATTAAATTTTAAATTTTAGAACGTTATAAAGAGTATGACCGATGGTTTGCCCGGTTGCTCCGGGTAGCGAAATTACTTTAAAATACCGACGCGAATCGACGTAAATAGGAGCTATTGCGAGAGGGATCGGTTTAATGAAGCCTAGGAATTAAGGTATTAATCTATTATTTTATTTAATTTTATTTATACGGTCGTGTCTCTTTAAGGGAGAATAAAAAAGATATAAATTTTATAATTACGAAGGAAACTAATAATAAATAATTGCGGTTAATAACGGCTAAAAAGGGTCCTTACAAAAAAAGTTTAAGCAAAAAAATAGAAATATAATATTTATAATAAGTTTAAATATAATACGCATATTTATAAGAAGGATGTAAAAAAGTTTAATAACCAAAAATCCGATTAATTTAATTTAATTTAATGTATTATAGTTATTTTATATAAAGTTATTATTAAAATGTGCCAAAAAAGTGTACCGTTCGCTTATATATACCGTTCGCTTATGTGGTACGTTATATATAATTAGCTTATAAGTATAAAACGTTATTATAAAATAAAATATATTTAACCAATTTTTCAAGCTAATTCTAGGCATATCTTAAAATAACTATATTATTTGTATTATGTTTATACTTGTAATTACTTATATTACAAGTTTTAATATAATCTAACCTGTAAGTGTTGTGTTTTTAACTTTTTACATCAATTCACGTGATTAAATTTGCTGTTCGGACTCTAAGTGGATCCGATTTGTACTAACCTTCTCCAGCGACCCCTAGACAAGCCAGCCTCATCACGACTAAAATAATTCGAAAGCCCCGCCCCGCCCCCGCCTCCACAACATAGATTTCTTATCTCGCTGCAATGTCGTTCCATTGCCCCTCCTACCCACCTACCCCTCCTCTATATACCACTTCCAGCGTTTATTCATTTCCCACCTTCACCATACCAATCCCCCATCACCTTTTCAACCCATCCGAGCCTCGCATGCGATATGGCAACTGTCGACGAGGCGCCGGCACCGGTGGTACATGATCAGGTTATCAACCCTTGGTCTGTTGAAGGCGGACAAGACGAAGGAGGGAACATAGTTGCAATCGACTACGACGCACTCATCCGGCACGTACACCTAGGAAGTTGATCGAGTCTCCTTCTAGTGTATATCGTGTTAATATATCAAGCAGGAAATGGAACACTCAGGCTATTGATGAGGCTCTCCTCGAACGTTTTGAGCGGGTTACCGGTCGGAAGCCCCATCGATGGCTTCGTCGCGGTCTCTTCTTCAGCCACCGTGACTTCGACAAGATACTGGACTGCTATGAGCGCGGCGAGCCATTCTTTCTCTACACGGGAAGAGGGCCAAGCACGGGCAGTTTACATCTAGGCCATACTATCCCTATGCAGTTTACACAGTGGCTCCAGGAATGCTTCGACGTGCCTCTGGTTTTGTGAGCCTTCTCCCACTCCAACCTCCCCTCCCTCCTATGTATGACTACATTGCATATATCTATACCTGTGCGCGCGTCTCTTCAAGGATCCGGACTAACCACCCGACAAAAAGCATGTTGACCGACGACGAAAAGGCGATCTTCAACGACAATCTCACGTGCGAGGAGACAATGAAATATGCCATGGACAACGCAAAGGACATCATTGCCCTAGGCTTTGATGTCAAGAAGACATTCATCTATAGTGATCTGAAGTACCTTGGAGGACATTTTCTTATGAATGCTTGGGAGTTCTCCAAGCTGGTCACATTTAATCAAGTTCGGGGTGCTTTTGGCTTCAACGAGAGGTAACGCACCTATACACAGTCTTATCACTCCCTGACTGATCGAAACTAGCACCAATATCGGTCGCTCCTTTTTCCCGTCTGTCCAGTGCGTAGCTGCATTTGCGACATCGTACCCTGAAATCTGGGCAGAGGAGCCTCTACAGGATCGTCATCCATCAGTCGCCCGCATTCCTTGCTTGATCCCCATGGGCATTGACCAGGATCCTTACTTTCGACTTGGTTTGTTCACTCCCTAGGACTTAAAGGCTTTTGCCTTCCGAGTACTGACCCCGGTGATTTTCAGTTCGAGACAATGCTCACCGCATGCGAAATCCATCGCCGAAGCCCGCGTTGATTCACTCCAAGTTTCTAACCGCCCTGCAAGGGGCTGGCGGCAAAATGTCTTCGTCCAATCCAAATTCGGCTATCTTCATGACTGATACACCGAAGCAAATCAAGACAAAGATCAACCGTCATGCGTTCAGTGGTGGCCAGAGCACCCTCGAGGAGCACCGCCGCATTGGAGGCAACCCCGATGTGGATGTATCGTACATTTACTTGACGTACTTTGAAGAGAGCGACGAGAAACTGGCTGAGGTCTACAAGAATTACAGGGAAGGCAGTTTGCTCACAGGCGAGCTAAAGAAGATGGCCATCGATTTGTTGCAAGAATACGTGCAGCAGTTCCAGACAAGGAGGGCAGCTGTTACGGACCAGGTCCTGGAAGAATTCATGCGCCCCCGAAAGCTAGAATGGAGAGGAAACCCCCGGCATCCCCCACCAAATGTTACCGAGGCCGGCAGGGTTGCAAATTAGTTACTCATAGTTAAAGTACAATTACAAGTTGTAGTTTATAATCAGTAACTTGTCTGAACCTACTATAATAAATAAACTAAACCTATATTTAAGCGGTTATTATTTCTAATAATTAACGGATTCTAATGGGAAAAGCGTGCTTAAAGTTTTGCTTTGTTAAAATCAGGCCGTTAGTTTTTAGGGTGTAACTGCATTTACAGCGCAGCTGTAGCTAGGTTTCCATTACCTCATCGTGATCAGGACCCCATTTTGGAGGTTGTGGCTGCGCCGCAGGCGCAGCAGCTGTAGCTCCAGCTATAGCTTCTAATCAAGAAGGATTTGTTAGAGGTCTAATGTATCAATTAAACCCCTTTAAGAATTATCTCCACAAAAACAACAAAACCTTCAAAATAAGGCCTGATATTAAGTTGTGATTTTTCGGGCTTAATTTCGGTAATCTTATATAAATTTTCAGAAATTATGAAAACGAATGTTTTATATATAGTTTTAAATTAGCGCTACCTTATTTGTAATTACGAAAAGTTAATATAAAATTAAAATCTTTATTTTTTTTATATGTATTTAGTTCTGATTAGGACGCGATTGGTATTGTAAGTTTGAAAAGATGGCCGAAAATCTTAATTTCGGTATGTTATAATTTTTTACCTTTTATAAGCCAGCATTATAATAATATAACCTTACGAACTAAAATAATGATATATAAAGTTTAAAATCGCCTATAACAAGCTTGGAAAAATATATATTATATATTTTAGTTAGTTAAATACGGGTAATGTATTTAAAAGTTTAAGGTGGATACCTTAATTTTTCGAGCACGTAATTTTCTAAAGCAAAACGTTTATTTTTATTTAATAGCTTTACCGGATTTTTACCGATATAAACGTAATTAACCTATTTGTTAACGTTATATACACGGCCGATAACCTAATAAAAATTTTACGCCGTCGGTTTATTCGCTTTATATTAAGCGTTATGTTTGGCGGATAAAGTTATATTTTACGGAAAATATAGGTCGATATAGTACATAATCTGGGTTTCGGAAGGCTTAATATTTTTTTCGTTATTTAAATAAGTTTTAATAATTAACTTAATTATTATCCAGGTCGTATTATTAATTAAATTGATAGAAAAATAACGAACTTTTATGTTAGTAATTCCGTATTTTGTTTTTATTTTAATATTTACGGATACGAAAAGGCTTAATTTAAAAATGTTCGACCGTATATTTACTGGATAATATAACCATATTATTTTTAGTTTTAAATAAGTATTAAGCGATTAATTTTGAATTATTATATTAAATCCTATTTTCGAACGGCGATATAATTTGGTTATTAATATCGAAATACATTTATTATCGTAATAAAAAAAATTCCGGCTTAAATATATTATTATTCGTATATTACGTTTTATTTCTTTTACTTATGTATATTAATTTGCGTATATAATAATTATTAGTTATATTACCAAAAAGAATCGCGAAATATAACCGCTTTCGTTAAATTAATGGCTGAATTGAATATAGTTATAAGGCGGAAATCCGGCGTTTTAATATTAATCGTTCCGAAATCGATATTGTTATTTTCTTTATATCTAAAAGTTAATATTCGAATTAAGGATATTTAAATTTCTTAATAGTTAATATATTCGCGCCGTTAAATAAGATTTTTTTAATTCAATTTAATAATTTCCGTTTTATTATTAAAATTATCATTTATATCAATAATAAGGCGAAAACCATAAATAACCTTAATTACTGAATTAGAATTATAGTAAACTGGAGATATTTGTTAAAAATTTTGAAAAAAGTTATTAAGTTTTATAATTTCGAAATATTTTACGGGAATTAAATTTACGTATATAATAACTTAAAGCAATTTAATAATTTTATCAGTGACGTAATATTTATTATTGCTTTTGAATTAAGTATAAGTATTCCGGATATTAATCGAATAATGTAATGGGATATATCGTAAAACTTTTCGATTAAAAGTTTATAGTAATAATTTTATTAAGCGGTTTGTAATTGTAAACGTTTAAATATAATTAATTATAAATAAGTTATATTATTTCCATTTTATTAAGTGTTTGATAGGTATAAAATTAAATCGTTTATTATAAAAAAGGTTAAATAACGAAAAAATTTAGGCCTGGTAAACCAAAAACCGTATTATTTATAAAAATATAAAACTCGTAATGGAGAACGACGTAACGGATTTGGATAATAAAAAAAATACGTAATTTATCGTAAACGATCCCAATTAAGATAACATAATTATCGAATTTTATATTTATTTTTTCACCGGTTAAGATATTACTTATATTGCCGTTCGTAAATTTCCGAAATAAAATATTTTTAACTTACGGTAGCGGACGAAAATGTGGCCTTAGTAATACGCGTTATTTAATAGCGATTATATATTTATTTAAGTTTCGTAAGTTTTTTTAAAAAAAATCCTATGTAAAAATTAAACTCCGTAGTTAATTTCTTTTTTTCTTATCTATTTTATCCACATATAAAATATTTTAATTAACGGTAACAAATTTATTCCCTAAGGTACAAGGTTAAGAAAATTGGATATATCGACACATTTACTTTTAGCTTATAAGTTGTATTCCCTTATATTTAGTTAAATTTTCGGTTTTTATAATCGTTTATAAAACTGAAAATACCTGGTTAATACATTAATATTATATTATATGTATAACGCAATTTTCTAGGCTTTACGGATATATTATTTTTTCTATAAGTTTAATAATTTCTTATAACAAATTTATGCGGTATATAATATGTTAAAAAAGGATATATATGTAAGTTATGTTTGTTGTTTTCAATGTATTTAGGTTTAAGAATTTTTAATATAAAATATATATATACTATATTATTAATAATACAAAATTTAAAAAGTATATATCCCCAGTAACTGTATATTTGTTAGTTTTCATATTTTATTTTATATGCTTATTTTAAAATAATATTAAAGCAAATCCCGTATGATTGATGAACCTTTAAAAAGAATAATCCTTGGACGTTTACGTTTGTTTATTTATATATGGTCCTGGTCTCCTGCCTGGAGACGTTATAAAACGTCATAAGACGTTATGTCTTAATTGATAAAGGAGCGAAAAAGAGTAAAAAGGAATTATTTTCCAAAACAGAAAGAGTGTAACATATACCCCCTACTGAAAAAGAACGAAACGCCGTCGTTTTTTTTACCGACGTTTTGTTATTTTTTGGTCTGTCGTCGGCCGATAAGTCCTTAAAGGCCGTTAGCTGGCGATGGAGAAAAGGTTTTCGCTATTTCGGTTTTTTGCGCCGAAAATTCGGCGTGTTCGAAATTTATTTGCTTTTTTTTTTTGTTTTGGCCGTTGCCGGCGAGCCGCCGGCAACCGAGGAAATAGTCGGAAAGCTGCTATATACGGTAGCAAGCGCCGGAAACGCGGTTGGAATACCTTTAAAGGACGTCATAATAAGTAAAAATAAATTAGTTGATATTTATTAAATAAAATTAGAGATTTTTTTTATCGCGTTAATAACCGTAATATTTATTTACTATTTCACGAAACTCGAAATTTTTATTTTAATTTTTGTTAAAATTTTAGCTGTTAATAAATTTATATCGGGAAACAATTTTGCAAAATATTAATAGGTTCAAGCCATATTCTCTAGGTTGAGCCAAATACACGAAAATCATTATACGATATAATCGCACGATAAATACTACACCTAGTATCTTAGAACACGGTAACTACTTGGTGGTTTTTACGATTTAAGATAAATTATATACTTTAATCCCGTAAAGCCTTACTTTGAGCGTAATTGCCGGCAAATTTCGACCCTGCTAAACTTTATACCCGTTACGGCTTAACATAATTATATAATATAACTTAAAAAGCGTAAAATTTTACGTAGTAAGTTTTAAGAATAAACTTTAAGTACGTATAAAAATCAACTTTTACGAATTTTCGTTAATTTTACAGTTTAATTATTTTATGGTAATTTTTCGAATTATTATTACTATTATAATTTAACATACGATGAAATTTTTAACGAAACCGTTACGTTTAAAACCGTTAAATATCATAAAATAATAATATAAACGAAAAATATTAATAATTTTATCGATTTAAAAAATATTTCCTAAAAAATCGTATTTAATAATTGATTTTCGGATACGATTTAATTTCCGAAAATAATACCAGTTAATCGTTATTCGAATTTATGCCGAAAAATCTGGCAAAAATGGAAAAATTATTAAAAAAAAAAAAAAAAAACGTTAACGAATATTAAAATTTAAATTTCGGAACGTTATAAAGAATATAACCGATATTTACTTAGTTATTCCGGATAGCCAAATTATTTTAAAATATCGACGCGAATCGACGTAAATAAAAATTACGGGATAAAATAATTTAAAATTACCTTAGTGTAAAACGTTTATATAAACGATCGATTTAATAAAGCCTAAAAATTAAAATACTAATTTATCATTTTATCCAACATTGTTTATACGGTTACTATAAAACAAAAAAAATTTATATACGTTTGTTAATTTAAATAAATATTAAAATATTTAAGATTTTTAAATAATAATTTAGTTAATACCTTGCGAAATTTTTAATTTTTTTTATTTTAAGGATAATATTTACGTATTTTTAATTTTTTAAGTTGCCGTTATATAATTCTTTTACCGTTTTAAGTTTTTTTAACGTTAAATTTTTTTTTTAAATTTATGTCTATGATTATATTTTTTAATTAAGTTCGTAACTTCTTTTATTAAAAACTTCCGCCGGTATTATTCGTCGTATTTTTTATTATATCCTTTTTATTATATAAAATATTTTAAAATGGGTTAGTTTTTTATACTAGGAATTTTACGAAATTAAAATTTTTTTATCTTAAAAGAAATATATTTATCGTTATTATTTTTAATAATATCCGGCGCGGTTATGGGTTTTTTTTTTTTTTTTTTTTTTGGATTACGGGTCTTTATTTTTTTGAAAAAGGGGAATAAATACGCAATTAAAATAATTCGATAAATTTATTAATATCGCGGGAAGTTAAATTCGTATGTTAAATTATTTATTTTTTTAATAATCGTAAAAAGGCCGGTTTTTTACGGTAATTATTTAGGAAAGAGTTTTCCGGGAAAGTAATATTTTTTATAAAAACGAAAAAATATTTTATTACTCGTGGCGAATTAAAACGGGTTATATTTAAAATTATATTTAAGTTTTAAATCCGCGGTTACGAAATCGATCGCCGTTTTCGTTTTACGTTAATATAAAATTTTTATGGTTTCGAAAATATAAAATACCTTAAGTATTTGAAATATGTTTAATACCGACCGAAGTTTAAATCCGAAAATTAGCTTATTTAAGTTACAATTTGTTACGGTTAAAACGATTTAATTAATGTTATATTAAAAAATTAGTATAATATTTATTTATAAACCGTTAAAAACAGTAATATAATATTGTAAGGTTATTTCCATATTTTAATTCCGTTTTTCGTTTTATTTATTTATTTAATAGTAATAATTTGTAAAAATAATTAGTTTCGTATTTAATTTTATGAAAAATGTTTATTAAAAGTTGGATATAAATTTTAAATTTTTATTAGAAATTATTTTAATGGGTATATTTTAATCGGTAAGTAATAATAATTTTTAAAAATATTAACTTACTTTATGGTCGTATATTTAAATAAGCGGGTCTTACATTTTTTTTAAAAAAATTGTAAATTATTATTAATAAAAAGTTAAATTTATCGAAACCGAATATATATTCTAGAAATTTTTGAACGGAAATAATTAAAACCCCGATTATAAAATTTTATACCAAATTATGGAATAGGATAAAGCGATTCTTTATAAGTATTAATTTTCCGAATAATAACGTTTGAGATATATTATTCGTACGATAAAAGGGATAATATTTAATATGTTTGGTTAAGTTTTAAAAAACTTTCGATATTATAAATAATTGTAAATCATGTGTTGTTCGTTTTAAATTAAAATAATATTTTTAATCGTAATTTAAATTAAAAATTTCGTTAATATAAAAAAACGGTATATATAGTTTTTCTTTTTTATCGTATTAATATTATAAAGTAAATTTTTTTTAAGCGTATCGAAAATGTTTCATAAGTTAATTACTTTTAACTTTTTTTTAAAAATTCCGTTATAATTTTAGGAAAAATTTTATTATTAACGTAATTTTTAATAAAATAGGCTTTGAGGTTTTGCTTAGCATTTATCTTTATTTAGGTTATATAGTTAAAATGTTTCGTTATATTATTAAACGTAAATTTTTAAAGGTTCTAAATTTTTTTAAAATATTTATAAGGTTAGGTACAGTAAAAAGGCGTAAAAAAACGTTAAGTACGAAATTAATTTTACTTAAAATATAACGAATATTAAAATAGAAATAAGGTAAATTATTATAAGTTTTATATTTATTTTAACGAAATTTATTAACCGTAAATTTATTTAATTAACGATATTTTTCGAAATTTTATAATTCGTTAAAATAATTATCGTTTATATACAAAATTAAATTTAAATTCGGAAATTACGTATAATCAAAATAAAATACGTTATTTCGAATTTTGTGGCGGTATATTTCGTTTTAATTTTGGTTAATATTTTTGAAAAAAATATAATTAATTCGACGGAATTTACATATATTTATTATTTGTTTTATTTTGAATAATAAAAAATTGTTATTTCGAATTCGGAAATATAAAAAATTTTTATTTTAATAAAAGTAATTAATTTATAATTTTAATATACGAGGTGGTATATTTTTATTAATTACTTTTATAAAATAACTTATTTTTTTTCCGCCGCGACGAAAGTTCTTTTTAAATTTTATTATTTTTTTATATTTACCAATTTTTAAAAAAGGGGAATTTTTTTGCGGCGTTTTTTTGTAAGAGTTTTACTTTTTACTAATATTAAAAAATAAAATGATAAAAAAATCCGGTTATCTTAATATACGTTTTTACACTTTTAAAATCCCCAACGAAAATTAATTTACGTAATATTTAAATGCGGTTTTCGGTAATAAAAAAAACCTAAACCATTGACCATAAATCCGAAAAATTTAACCGCCGTATAATTTACGAAAACTTTTGAAAAATTTAATATTAAACCTTTATTTTCGAATATTTCCAAAACCGCATTAATATCTTTAACGTAATCGTTTATTATTTTATTAAAAATGACTATATTGTTTATATAAATAACCGCAAAACCGCTTACCGCTTAAAAAGTACGCTTTATAAAATATTAAATATATATAATTTTATTTCGAAAATTTATAAAATTTATATTAAAAATTCGAAGTTTTTAAGTAAAATAATAATTGTTTTAGTTTTATGCGCTTTATAAATTAAAAATAAATAAAAAATTAACAATAATTTAAAACGGTAACATATTTATTTTTCTTTATTTTGTGGAAAATAAATTTTAATTAAGTAAGAAATATATATCGTGTATTAAAATTTATTTAACGTTCGAAAATCAAAAAAAAATTTAAAAAAAAAAAAATTTACGAATTTTATTTATTATTCGTTATTTTCTTTCAAGGAAACGTAACCGTATAAACAAAATTGGATAAAATGATAAGTTAATACTTTAATTCCTAAGCTTTATTAAATCGATCCCTTTCGTAGTAATTTTTATTTACGTTAATTCGCGTTAATGTTTTAAAATAATTTCGTTACCTGAAGTAACCGGGCAAATTATCGGTTATACTTTTTATAACGTTCCAAAATTTAAAATTTAAAATTTATTAATTGTTTTATTTTTTTATTTTTCTAATAACTTTTTTATAATTGTTATATTTTTCGGTATAAATTCGAATAACAATTAATTAATATTATTTTCGGAAATTAAATCGTATTCGAAAATCAATAATTAAATGCGATTTTTTTAAAAGATATTATTTGGGTCGATAAAATTATTAATATTTTTTGTTCGTCCCGTTATTTTATAAAATTTAACAATTTTAAACGTAACGGTTTCGTTAAAATTTTTATCGGTACGGATTATTGATATTATATACAAATTTATCGTATATTAAGTTATAATATTAATAATAATTCGAAAAGTTACCGTAATATAATTAAATCGTAAAATTAACGAAAATTTGTAAAACTTAACTTTTTATACGTATTTAAGGTTTATCTTTAAAGTTTACCGCGTAAAATTTTACGTTTTTTAAGTTATATTATGTAATTATACCGAACCGTAACGGATATAAGGTTTATTAAGGTCGAAATTTGCCGGCAATTGCGTTTATAAGCTTTTTAAGCCGATATTAATCGAGAAATTACGTATTTACGGGGCCCTAGCAGAAAATAAACCTTTACGGGATTAAAATATATAATTTATCTTAAATCGTAAAAACCACTAAGTAATTACCGTATTTCAAGATATTAAGTATAATATTTATCGTACAATTATATCGTATAATAATTTTCGTATATTTGGCTCAGCCTGGAAAATATGGCTTAAACCTATTAGTATCTTGCATTATTCGTTATATTACGAAAATAAAATAACCCAAAAAATTAAACATTATTATTTATTTTATTTTACCAAAATAATTCATTTTATCGAACCGTTTATTTAAAACTTTCTAATCTTAAATCTTTAACAGATAAAAAACGTCGGTTCAATTTATTTTTACCGTTTTTCGATAAAATTAATACGTATTTTTTCTTTTTTTAATATTAAAATTATACCTTTTATTCGTTAAACTTTCCTTATTTCCAAAACCTTTTTAAAACATTACGTTAAAATCGGTTCGGTGTTTTATATATATACCTTATTTTTAGTAACTATTTTTAATATATTATCTAAACGGTTTACTTCAAACGATAAAATTATCTTTCCGAATTTTATCCTCTCTCGGCATACGGCGCTTTATACGTCCTTTATTATCGCCTCCGGCAAATACATAACGCGTATTATTTCGTTAAGTATCTTAAACTTTTATAAAAACCAAAGTTTTTTAATTTTTAATTTTGCTTTATATCCGCCATTAACTTGTCAGTTTTATACGGCGGCCGTTTAAACGAAAAACGCCTTTTCCTATATCGTAAAAAAATAACTTTCGTCATCATTATCTTTAATGCTGCCAAATTTTATCTTATTTCGCAACCGTATAAACTCAAACGTATAATTTAAACAAAAATCGTTTTTAATGCCGCGGTTAAAATAATAACGTTAACCAGGCTATCATATTTTACAATAAAAACGTAATTCCTTTCGGATCCTTCCTTATCAAATTTAAAAATATTAATATAAAAAACAAATACCGTAACCATTAAATAAAACGAAATAACCATATTCGCAACGGTTAAAACTTATTTCCTAACCAACTTCAGTTTATAAACTGTCTCCATAAAAATTTAAATATTTTTATAAAATATTATTATCACAATCTTATTTAAATAACTTACCATAACGCCATAATCAACCAAAAATTAAATAAACCATACCTCAATCTCAAATATAACACTCTTAATTACGCTACGAATAATACCGAAAATTTTCAATATGAATATTACTTTTTCCATAAACTTAACCAGACCTTCAATTCCTTTAACCTTAATACTTTATCCTATAAATATTTTCGCATCAAAAAAGAACTCTTAGAAATAAAATTTACTTACCAAAATATTAATACAACCTATATCGAAATAAACGTCCGTATAATTTAAATCATTTTTAAACCTATAAACGATAATAAATATATTTAAAAATTCTGTTAAATTTACCTTTACGGTAAAAAAATTTAACAAATATTATATCGTAAATCTTATCCACCATAAAAACTTCGGTATCGTTTTCCGCCGTTTATATCTCAAAAACACCATCAAATACTTCGTTAATTGTAAAACCTTATTTCCGGTATTCCTATATAATATTATAAATAAAAAAACCAATCTCTTCTTAAATACCTATTTACAATAATAACATATAAACGTTTCGACGGTTTTATCTATAATTTTTTATCCTAATTACTTAAGGAAGAAATATCGTAATAAAAATTAATTATATTACCGCCGTTATTAACGTTATAAGCGAAAAACAAATCTTTATTCTTTTTTATAAATTTATCAATCAAAATATAACCATCCGTTTTCATCTTTTCCTCCTACTATTTAATATCTTTACAATTACTATCAAAATATACCTCATTATCAATTCCAACATAACCGTTTCCATCCTTACGCGGTTTAACCCATTTTCTCCATATTTTACACCAAAAACGCCAGCTTTTACGGTAACTATAACTACGGCCTTTATAATTTCTTAATCGGCCTTTACTATCAAAACCGTCTCGGCCTTTAAAAAAAAACCTCCGCGTCCGCCTTTATAAACCCGAATATCTTAATCGTTACTACGTTTAGCATTAAATAAACGATTAGCATAAAATTATCGTCTACAATTATCTTAAATTGCAATTAATTATTAATAAAATAAAATATAATATAATATTAACAAAAAATACAAATAAATTACCGGATTATAAAAATAATGTTTTTATAAATATTAACTTTTTTCTCAAAATGTATAATAATAAAATTAATCGTAACACCAATTATCGGCTTAATAACTTAAATCTTTAAAAAAATATCTATCATATTCCAAATATAAATCATATATTATAAAAGTATAATATATCCCGCTATCTTACATACACGGATTAAAACCATCGCCTAAATATACGGCATCTCTCCTCGCTAAATTACCTATTTATCATATCTCAACGTACTTAAAATTTTCATCGCGTCTAAAATATTAAATTAAAAACCGGCAAATAATTTAACTAAAACATACTCCAAAATATCTTATATAATCGTGCTATCTACATCGTCGAGTTATGCCGTATACCAAATCTACGCGTTTCCGCGTAACAACTACGCAAAATCCTTTTTCAAAATTACTCTTTTCGCCTTCATTTTCGCAACGTTAAATATTAAATCCGCAAAAAAATACACCTTTCGCTAATACATATCTTAACTAATAACTATAAAATCTTTTTCGCTATAAAAACTCGAAAATTAAAATAAGAAAAACCGACGTACTAAATTTTCCACCCGTACGTATTTTTTTTATAAGTTTAACTTTTCGCAAATGCATTTACGGCTTCGGATATTTTATTAACTACTATACGGATGAATCCGTTTTCCAAAACGGCCGCGATTGCTATTACTATCTTTATAATACGATCTCTATTAAAACCAAAAAGGTTATTATCGGCCATTCTCAGGGTTGTGATTTAGTTACTAATAGTTTAACTACAAACTATAAGTTGTAGTTTGTAGTTAGTTAGCAACTACAAAAAAACTAAAAACTACACATTTCTTTTTACTAAATTTTTAAAAATGTAAAATACACAAAAAACCAAATAAAACAACAAACAAACAAAGAAACAAATAAATAAATAAAACTGTAACTAAATAACGCGTGATTTAAATTTCTTTAACGAAAAATTCGCCTAACCCACGTTAAAGCTGCTTTTATGAATTATATATATGTATAAATATTAACAACTGTTTTATAAATATAAAACTTTAATTTTTAGTTTATTATCCTTTTGATATCCTTTTTATTCCTTAATTTTTCTGTTTCCGATGTTTAATTTTCGTTTTCGTATTTGTTTTCTGTTATTTAACCAAATATTAATAACGTATATATATATATATATATATAACAACAATTATCGTACCTTTATTACTTGACTATAATAAATATGCGGTTTGTATATTCGATTAAAATAACCGTCTCCGATTTAATTCTGTTCATGTTAGTTATTAAACTAAAGAATAAAAGAATTATTAAATATATACTTACTAGGCATAAAGATATGTTTTAAAATGTTAAATTCTTAACGATATATTATATAAATATACTGTGCTAAAGTTTAATAAGACCAAAATATTTAAAAATAAAAAGGAAACTTACATATATTCTTTTTTGGATATATTGTTATATCGTATCAAATAATAATAGTATTATTATTATTGGTATTCTTTAGATTAAAGAAAGGATAGTATATCCGTAGGGGTTAAAGAACGACGTTAAAAAGCTTAATATAAATGATAGATTGATTATAATAACTTATTAAAACGATTGTAAAGCCTTAAATTAAAAATATAACCTTTAAAGCTAATACTGCTTTTAAAGTTATATTTTTAATTTTAACTTTTAAATCCGTTTTTAATAGTTGAATATAATGGGACGATAACGAAGGAAAAAAAAAGTTTTATACGAAAGATTCGGTCCTTTTTATCTTTTTTAAAACGTCCGTTTTCGTATTAAGGTGTATTGGTTAATTGCAAGTTAAATAGTATGAATTAACGATTATACATCAATAGTTATGTAACTTTAATTATAAATCAACGATTACAAATTAATAATTCCATAATTTCTATTATAAAGTAACGATTATATAATTAATAATTATGTTATATTTATTATAAATTAACGATTATAAATTAATAATTATCTTACTTGTATTATGACTTTATGCTAAGTCTTTTTGTTTTTATTAAGCAGTTATATTTATAAAATAACTCAATCCCTTATTATTTTATATTAATCTTTTTTTGATTTATTTGCGTAATTATATAACTTTGTTAACAATACCTTTATTGCCTTTTGATATTATTTTAAATTATTATTAACGCTTTATTAAAATGACTTTTGATTTTTTTTGAGAACGATTTCTTTATTTCTGACGATATAATTTTAACTTCTGAAATTTCTGATATAAATTCGAATTATATTGATGACGAAAACAAACCTGATTTTAAAGTAGACCCCGGTAACGAATCGTTAATTTATCTATTTAAAACGGGATTATTTACACGAACTTTATTACTTATCGAAACAAATAAACCTCGAAAAGTGATTATTTCCTGTACCTCGTAAGTTAAATTATTTATTTAAATTGTTTATTTAAATGATTATTTATTTAACGTAACTTGAAATTTTAGTTGCAATGATAAATTAATAGTTAACGTTAAACCTTTTCAAGCCTTTAATTTTTATTATTATTACGTTGCTAAATATCCAACAATTGCTTATAACGAAAAAAGCGAAACTTAAAGGAAAAAAAGCAAGTTATAATTATGTATTTATTTTATTTATTTTTAAATTAAATTAATTTTGTTAGAAAGCGAAATTATTTCGGCACCTAGCTTTTTTTTCCGATTTAACAATCCGAAAAAGACGTCGAAATAATACGATAATTAACGATATTATATTTAAGGAAGACGAATTTTATAACAAAATTTCAACTTTTGTTATTGATAATAACTTATCGTTTAATATTTTAAATTCGGGTTTTTTTTTCAGGGTTTATTAAAATATTATAACCCGGAAGTAGATCCTTCTTACAATTTATTGTGCTTTTTAATAAATATGTTAATTTATTAATTAACTCAGGGATTCCCCGGTTATTAATCGATGGAAAATTAAAGTTATACTCGAAACGACATATAAAAAGGCATTAACCACTTTTAATATCTAATTACCACTAAATTTAAATACTTTAGGAAAATTTTCGATTGTTTTCGATATTTGGATTTCGAATTCGAATACGTTATTTATGGGCGTTATTATTTCCATTATCGATTTAGAATTTGATTTAATTTATAAATTAATCGGATTTGAATATTTTTTTAACTTACCATACAGCTCTTGATATTTTCGTCAAATTCGAACTTATATTAAAGGATTATTTAGTTTTAACTATGGATAATATTTTTAGGTTAGTTATTTTTAAACGATTTTTTATTTTAAGGATCTTTATTAATAAAAATGATTTCCTGTTGAATTATGTAAATAGTTAAATTCCCTTGTTATAAAATAACGAAGAATTCGTAGAAGAAAACGAAAACCAAAAAAGTAAGTTATATATTTATTTTTGACTTTCATTTTTTCATCAACTGCTTTAATTTAGATTTAATTAACCGTGTTCGGCGAATTGCAATTTTAACAAAATATACGATTGATATTCGTCGACAGGGTTGTGATTGTAGTTAGTCAGTTAGTCACTACAAAATGACTAATGACTAAAGGTTTTTTTATTGATTTTTGAAAAATTGGTTTAAAAATTGACTGTTTTTGTTATTTCAAGCTAACTTTTATTTCTAAAAAATATCTTATAATTTTATCACTAATTTTAACGTTATTTATATTTATAACATATTTTCTTCCCTATTTGGGCTCGCGGTTATTAAGTTATAACGTTAAGAAATTGCGATTTTTTAAAATAACTGCTTACTGCTTATGAATTTGCTTTTGAAAATTGGGCATTCTTTTTTCGTTTTTCAATTTACCTGTTGCTTTTAAAATCCTTTTTAATATCGTTAATGATTTTAGCATCATTATGCACTTAATACACATTTTAAATCCCCCTTTTGGTTGGCGGTTATTTAGGTATAACGTTAAGAATTTTTGATTTTTAAAGTTAACTGCTTATTGCTTATGGGTTTGTTTGCTAAAATTCGGCGGTTTTATTTCGCTTTTTAATTTATCTGTTGCCTTTAAAAGTCTTTATTTATATCGTTAATAGTTTTATCGTATTTTGCACTTATACCACTTTTTTGACCCTTTTTTCGACCTGGAATGTATTAATTACAACGTTAAATCATTTTGTAAAACATTGTTAGTTATATTGTATTTAAATAGTTTTTGAGGTTCAAATGTAATATGGGATATTATCAACCTAAAATTTACTAATTAACGGAAAAGGCTTTTGTTTGCTTCATATATATGGGGACTTTTATTTTATATCTTTTTATATAACTTAAATAAATAATATGAAAATTTAAATTTTCTCTAAATTTTAAAACATTTAAGGATAAATTAAAAAGTTAAAAAATAAATACAAATTAAATAAAAATACTGTAGTCATTAGTCATTTTGTAGTGACTAACTGACTAATGTAGTTAGTCTGTAGTCTGACTATTAGTCACTAATTCACAACCCTGTTCGTCGAGAATTTCATGAAGGAAGTAATAAAGCAAAAAACGAAGGTTTATTAATAGAAAATTACGGTAAAAAGATTATACCTTTAGGTAAGTTATATCACTTTAAATACTTATATATATTAATTTTTTTTTTAGATAATGCGACCCGTTGGAATTTGACGCATAGTACGATTAAAGTGTTTCCTGAATTAAAAGAACCTTTAAAGTATATATATTGAAATGCCCAATATAATGAATTTAAACGGATTTATCCGAATAACTTAGATTAGTATAACTTATAAGAGTTATTACGAATATTCCAATTTTCGGTAAACTAATAGTTTATTTACAAGCCAAAGTATATGTAACTTTACCCCAAAATTTGTTAAAACATTTTATTTTATATAACTTTACTACTTTATATAGTATATTTGTTAATAATTTAAAATAGGCATTATATTTATATATTAAAATTGGGATAACCTTATTGCCTTAAGGCGCGATTATCGGGATTAATTAAAAAGGAAAATTTAATTATAAGTTGAACGAGTTTTATTAAAAAATAAAATTAACATATAATAATTCGAGTATAAAAAATTTTTATCGTTTTATTCCGAGAAAGATTTAACCAGTAAGTTTACTTTTATATATATTTATATTCCGATTAAAAATTAATATTTATAACAAGGTTAAAAGTGAAAAAGAAGGCAATTTAATGCCTTTATCGTTTATCGAATCCGAAAATAACCCTGGCGACGATATATATATTCAATCCCAATCCCAGCTCGACGAAAAATTAAATAAGTATTTAAACGAAGGATAATTTCCCCGTAAGGTAAGTTAAAAATGTTACTTATTTTAATTAAATTTAAAAAATTAACTTAAATAAACAGACGTATTATTATGGTGGAACACAAATCGACCTCATTTTCCTATTTAAGCTATTATAGCTAAAAGATATTTAACCATTGCCGCTACTTCAGCTTCGATTAAAAGGGTTTTTTTCCATTTCTAGTAATATTATTACTAAAAACAGAAATCGAATACAACCCGAAACGGTTAAATACTTAACTTTATTAAAAAATTGGAATATTAAGGATATAAAAACGTTGGAAACGCAATATAAAGAAAATATGGAGGCCGAAAAAACGGAAGATTGAAATAAGGTATAAAAGTTGTTAATCACTTTATAAAAATATAAAAATAAAAAACCCCACATTACATGGGATAAATATATTTAATACGACTTGGCAGGGTTGCTAATTAGTTACTAATAATTTAACTACAAACTACAACTTGTAGTTCGTAGTTAGTTAGTGCCCTGACTAAAACTAATTACATGTAGTTAGTGACTAACTACAAAAAAACTAAAAACTACAAATTTTATCCTAGTTATTTTTAAAGATTTTTTAAAAAAATATATAAGTAACTAAATAGAAAAAATTTTATTACTTTACTTTAAGTTCGTTTAACAAAATAGTTAGCCTAACGTACGTTAAAAATGCCTTTATATATTCTTTTTTTTTGTAAATTGTAAAAATGTCTTTTATGTATATAAAACCTTAATTTCTATTTTATTTTCCATTTGATATCCTTTATAATCCTTAGTTGTTCGCTTTTCGTTTTCGTTATTCGTTTTCGTATTTGCTTTCTAATATTTAAAGTAAGGTTAATAACGTACATATATATAAAAATATATATCGTACCTTTAAATGTAATTTAATAAATTATATATGATTCTTAATTTTCCGTTGAAAAAGTGGTTTATTGTTCGAACTTATTAAAGAATTAGTGTTTTAAATATAACAATTAAAAAATTCAATACTTATTTAGGCATATATATTTACTATAAAAATATATTATTAATAATATATTATATTTATATACTGTAATAAACTTTAATAAAATTAAATATATTAAAGCAATACAGATAATGTACATATATTAAGTTATTCGATATATATTTATACCGACCATAATAAAAAAAATAAAAGTGTTAAACTTAGATAAGAGATAGTATATCCGTAAGGGTTGAAGAACGGCGTTAAACAAATAATATGATGTAAGTAACAGGTTGATTATAATAACATATTAAACCGACTTTAAAGCTTTAAATTAAAAATAAAAACCTTAAAGCTAATACAGCTTTAAAGGTTATACTTTTAACTTTAATTTTTAAATCTTTGGTTAATAGTTACTTATAATGGGATGATAAAAAAAACAATCACTTTCAACTAGGGGATTAATTCGTTTTTATATTTTTTTTTTGGAATCTTTCGTTTTCGTATTAACGTATAATGGATAATTACAACACTAATTCTGATAAATTAATAATGACAAATCAATAATTCGAAATTAGCAATTTCTAATTAATAATTACAAATAAACAATTATAAATCAGCAATTACTAGTTAACAGTTACACATTAACAATTATAAATCAACAATTATACATTAACCATTACAAATCGGCAATTACAAATTAACAATTTCTAATTAATAATTAAAAATTAACGATTAAAAATTAGCAATTACAAATCAACAATTTCAGATTAACAATTATAAATTAACTATTACAAATTAGTAATCACAAATTAAGAATTACAAATTAGCCATTATAAATTAACGATTGCAAATTAATAATTGCGTAATCCGGATTATATATTAACGATTATAAATCAATAATTCCTACCTTTTTATTATAAATCAATGTATATCCCATTCTTTATTATTAAGCATGGGTTTTTATAAAACAAGCCAATATCCCATTGTCTTATTTTAAAGTTTTCTTTGTTTTAACCACGGAATTATACAACTTTATCAATAATAACGCCATTATTACCTTATATTATTATACGTTATTATTAACGTTTTATTAAAAATAACTTTTAACTTTTCTCAAAACGATTTTTTCTATTTCTAACGATATTATTTTAACTTCTGAAATTTCTGAATTAAACTCGGATAAAATCGACGACGAAAATAAATCTGATTTTAAATTAAACCCTGATAACGAATCTTTTACTTATATATTTAAAACCGGATTATTTACACGAACTTGATTGCCTATCCAATCGAATAAACCCCGAAAAATGATTATTTCCTGTATTTCGTGGGTTAAATATTTATTTAAAACTTTAATTTAACTTATTATTTATTTAAATTAACCTCAAATTTTAGTTGCAATCATAAATCAACAGTTAACGTTAAACGTTTTCAAGCTTCGAATTTTTAACGCTATTCCATTGTTGAAGCTTTAAATTAAAAATATAACGTTTAAAACTAATACAGCTTTGAAAGTTATATTGTTAACTTTAACTTTTAAATCCGTAATTAATAATTAAATAAAATTGGATAATGAGAAAAGAAAAAATAAAGGTTCATACAAAGGATTTAATCCTTTTTATGTTTGTTAAAACTTCCATTTTCGTTTTAAGGTATATTAGTTAATAGCAAATCAAATAATATAAATTAACGATTATACATTAATACTATGTAACTTTAATTATAAATCAATAAATACAAATTAATAATTACATAATTTCTGTTACAAATTAACGATTATAAAATAATTATAATCAGAATTATATTATAAATCAAGCTCTATAAATTAACGATTACAAATTATTTATAACATAACTTCCATTATAAATCAATTATTATAAATTAATTATTCATTAATAATTATATAACTTTTATCACAAATCCAGAATAAGGTTTTATATTATTATTACGCAATTACTCTTATTAAATAAAACAATACCCCATTCCTTTATTTTAATCTTTTCTTTATTTTAACCACGCCGTTATATAACTTTATCAATAATAACTTTATTACTACCTTATATTATTTTACGTTATTATCAACGTTTACTAAAAATAACCTCTTATTTTTCCGAAAACGATTTTTTATTTCTAACAATATTATTTCCACTTCTGATATTTCCCATATAACTTAAGCTAAAATGAATAACGAAAATAAACCTAATTTTAAATTAAACCCGGATAACAAATCCTCAGTTTATATATTTCAAAACGGATTATTTATACGAACTTTATTACCTATCGAATGAAATAAGCCTCAAAAACGAGTTATTTCCTATACTTCGTAAGTTATTAAATTTTATTGCGTTTTTTAATTATTTATCAACATATATTTTAATTGCAATTATAAATTAATTGTTAATGTTAAACGTTTTTAATCTTCCAATTTTTAACGCCATTACGCTTTTAAACATTTAACAATTACTTATAACGAAAAAAGCGAAACCCAAAAAAAAAAGTTATATTTATTAATTACTTTAGTTTTAAATAATTTTTAACTAAATACTAATATTTAACTTATTAAAAAACGAAAATACTTAGAACCCTAATTGTTTATTTTTTAATTTAACAACCCGAAAGAAAATTCGAAATAACATTATAATTAATGATAATACATTTAAAGAAAACAAAGCTTTTAACAGAATTTTAAATGTTATTGTTGATAATAACTTATCGTTCAACATGACTTTTATTAAGTATATTAATTAATTACTTAATTTAATCTCAGAATTCCCTTATTATTAATCGATGAAAAATTAGAGTTATACTCGAAACGACATTTAAAAAGGTATTAACAACTTTTAACACCTAATTACAATTAAATTTAAATACCTTGAAAACCTTTTCGATTATTTTCGATATTTGGATTTCGAATTCGAATACCCCATTTATAGGCGTTATTATTTGCTCTATCGATTCCGAATATAATTTAATTTATAAATTATTCGGATTTGAAGTTTTTTAAACCTACTATATCACTATTAATAAATTCGAACTTATATTAAAAGATTATCCCATTTTAACAATAGATAATATTTTCAGGTTAACTATTTTTAGAAAACCTTTTCTTTAAAGGATATTTACTAATAAAAAAAGCAATATAACTCGCGATAATACCCGAAATAACCACGGTTTTATCGATCGATTTCAAATTATTTATTTACAACACTGCGAAAAAAAAAACTTTATTAATAATATGCGTTATATTACGCATATTATGAATATCATTATGGACGATGTATTAAAAAATATTTATCAAATACCGTAATTTACGATTTCCTTTCGAATTACGTCAATATTTAAATTTCCGGGTTATAAAATAACGGAAAATTCGCAAAAGAAAATAAAACCCAAAGAGGTAAATTATGTATTTATTTATTAATTTGGGGTTTAAATTTAACAGTTTTGTATTAGATTTAATTCACCGAATTTGGCAAATTGCGATTCTAACGAATATACGATTAATATTCGTCGAGAATTTTTTTTAAAGAAATTAACAAAGCAAAAAACGAAAATTTATTAACAGAAAATTACGAAAAAAATTCGCACTTTTAAGTAAGTTATATCACTTTAAATACATATATATATATATATTAGTTTTTTAAATAATGCGACCCGTTGAAATTCGACGTACAAAATATTAAAAATATTTCTAAAATTTAAAAACCTTCAAATCATATATATCGATATACCCAACATAACGAATTTAAACGAATTTATCCAGCAAACCTAAATTAGTATAACTTACAAAAGTTATTATAAATCTTTGAAATTTTCGTTAAACCAATAATTTATTTATAAGCTAAAGCTTATATAACATTACTTTAAGATACGTTTATATTTAAAGTTTAATTGCATGTTTATTAACGTTTTATTAGGTTTCTTATTTATATATCAAATTTGGAAAAATCTTATTACTTTAAAACGCGAATATCGAGATTAATTAAACGAAAAAGATTTAATTGTAAATTAAAAAACCCTTATTAAAAGTTTTATCTAACATTTAATAAACTTTCATTATTTAAAGTTTAATTACAGCCATTAATAATAGTTGTATTAAATTAAATATATATTTCCTAAAAAAATTAAATAACGAATTAATTAAAAATTATCGATCTTATTTATTTGGGATTTTTTTTAAACCTTATATATAAAAGTAGCGATTTTTAAGGTTCCGGGTTATTAAATTATTACCCGATAATACGGAAAAACGTTATAAGGTTAATTTGCGAAAAATACAAGCTATAAGTTATTATTGAATTATATTGCTAAAAAATTATATAACTAATTTTTAAAAGGGTTAAATTGGAAAAAAAGGTAATATAGCTAATTTACGTTTTTTCGAATCCGAAGATAACCCTAACGACGATACATATATATATATAATTTCAAACGCATTTAACGAAAAATTAAATATATATTTAAACGCAAGCTAATACCCCCGTGGAGTAAGTTAAAAAGTTTGTTTATTTATAGTTTAATTCGCATTAACTTAATGTTAAAATTTAAATAATAACTAACTTTAAAAAGATAACGTCCTATATAAGCTCCCGGGACATATAAGTTCGCGGGATTTTTTTTAAATATTTTAACTATTTAATTTTAATTGCTTATTTCTTAATAACCATAATATGTAACGATTTACTAAAGTATTTAGAATGAACTTAATTATTTAGATTTAAAAGAATAATCCGTAACTTAGTTATTAAAAGCTTAATCTTATTTATAATATTTTACGTATTACCTTAAACACGCGATTTAACGGTAAACGCGCTTGAACCGATCTTATTTCCGATTTGCGAAAATTAATGCCGATTGAAAAAATTTATTGTCGAAAAAATCCTTAATCTAAATACGCGAACGTTTTTTGTCCGGTTTTAATACGTTGAAAATATGGCCAATTTGTTGCTTATTTAGCGCGTTACGAAACGCGTTAAAATTAATTAGGCGTCGAATTTTATAATTTCGACGAAATAAAGTTTTCAATAAGTTTTTTTATAGTAGCCGGTATAATTATTGTTAATGCTAAAAAAACATAAAAAATTTAAATAAGCTTAATAAGGAAATCGAGATTAATTTATAGTAATATAAATTGTCAACTTTTAAAGTTGGGCCTTATTTTTATTTATTATGTTTGCCGGGGAAAAAATATTTTTTTCGTTACTTCGCCGATAATTTACTTTTATCTAATTAAAAATTATTATAAGCGAAAACGGTTAAATAACGAATAAATTAAATTTAAAATGGATTAAATATTTCGATAAATATATTAAAACGTATACGAAAAATTCGAAACGTTTTTTTATTGTCGACGGTTACGAAAATTATTATTCGATTAAATTCGAAAATTATTGCAATTTAACGATATTGTTATATTTTGTATATCGGTTTATTTTTTTATCGGTTTTATTTTTTCGACGTATTTTATTTTTTTATGTTACAATGCATTTATTCGTTATATTTCGAGGGTTTTATATAACGTTACGTTACTTATATTACCAAGAAAAATTTTATCGCCGGTTTTTATAACATATTTAAAAAATTATTATAACGTCCGATAATATTAAATCCGGATTCGCGAAAGTTAGTTTTATTTTATTTAATTTTAATAAAGTTTTTTCCGAATTCGAAATTTTTTAAATTATATTTACGTTAATCGTTTTTCCGTTAATTTCCGCCGATTTTATTTCCCCGCCCGCGACAATGTTTAGAAGCATTCGTAAAATAATATAATAAGAACGTTATTTGTAAAAATAAAAAAAATAAATAATTATTAGGGTAGTTCGCCGATAAAAATATTTAAGTTAGTTAGTTTTGTAATAAAAGGTTATATATTGTTATTATCTAAAGCCGTTTTTTCGAGAAAAAAACTTTAAATTACGCGAAATAAATTATTTTTTTAATAAACGTTGTAAAATTATAACGTACATTTTTAGGAAAAAGAAATATTTATTATAAGGAAAGTAAAAGGTTTTAATAGTTAAGAACGAAGGTAATAGTAAATAATTGTAATTAAACAAGGTTAAAGGTAATTGTCGTAAAAAATTTTAACCGAAGGAACGGAGATGTGGTATTTGCGGTAAACCCGGACATAATACGCGTATTTGTGAGGAAATTATAAAGACGTTTAACGATGAAAAATCCGATTAGTTTAAATTAATCTATTGCGTTATGGTTAAGTTATTTGGATTAATTATTGCGAGGTGCCAAAAAGTGTTCCGCGAGCTTGTGTGTCCCGGGAGCTTGTGTGGGACGTTAAACGTTTTATTATGGTAAAAAATAAATCGATTTCCTTTTATTATTTTAGTTATTATGGCTAGAAAATATTTAGCTATTCCTGTTACTTCCATTTCGATTAATAGGGGTTTTTTTATTTTTAGTAATATTATTATTAAAAACAAAACCCGAATATAACCCGAAACGGTTAAATAGTTAACTTTATTAAAAAATAGAATATTAAAGATATAAAAACGTTGGAAACGTAGTATAAAGAAAATATGGAGGCCGAAGAAGTGGAAGAATAAAATAAGGGATAAATATTGTTATTTACTTTTTAAAAATAAAAAATAAAAAACCCATATTATAGGCGATAACTATATTTAATACGACTTTAATTTGAATTTATTTAAAAAGAATTAATAAATAATAATTTAAATAAATAATATGGTTATGAAAATAAATTAGGCTTATTATGATATAAGTTCGAATATAATATAACATTATTATTTTAAAATCTTTAAAAAATTAATATAAATAACTGTGGTTTTTAATTTTTTGTGGTTAGTTACATGTAGTTTGTAGTTAGTTGGTAGCCTGATTAAAACTATAGTAGTTAGTGACTAACTAGGAACTAACTTCAAAAAAACTAAAAACTACAAACTATAATCACAACATTGTTATTAGTTACCATAAACACATTAGAACAATTCTGTTAGTAACTAACTTTAATTTTTTACTAAAAATTTATAAAAAAGTATAAAAAGACGACCCTATTAACGTTAAAGTTATCCGTATATTAAAACAACTTAAGTAGTTATATGCTAAAATGAAAAAAGAATTTAAGCTCATACGTAATTAAATAAGAAAATATTATAACGAGAAATAATTAAAAGAATTAATTTTCCTCGAAAAGGGGAATAATCTATCTAACTATTAAAAACATTAAAATAAAATGCTGAAATTAAATTTTCAAGTTTAAGTATATCGGCTTTTAAAAAATTATTAAAAAAAATTAAAAAAAAAACTATTAATTAAAGTTATTACTTCAACTTAAATTTCATCCCGTTTTCCATATATCCTCTTTTAAGTTAGCAACGGATACAATTAAAGTATATATCAAATAAAATGATACGGAAATAAAAAAATGAGTAGAAATATAAGGTAAATGAGATTTTCGACATATGGACAATCGACGGACTTTGTCAGAGCAAATCCCAGTTTATTAATGATCCTTCAAAAGGATTTGTCTCTAGACGTCTATCGTTGTCTATTTACATATAGCTCTGGTTACCTGCCTAGAGACGTCACAGGACGTCATAAGACGTCACGTCTTAAGTGAGAAAGAGCGAGAGGGAGTTGTCTCCTACAACAGAAAGAGCGTAACAGACTTACCCAGTATTTAATTAAATAAAAAAATTACTCGAATTCCGAAAACACTAAAAACTGGTAAAACTAACTTTATAAACGTTTGGCAGTTATTACGAAGTTTTTACTAGCAGCAGCGGGCGCCCCTTAGTTTATCGTCAACTAGTTGATAATATCGATATTACCCTAGTCGGACGGGCCTACGGTTTGCGTTAACGTAACCAGAATTACTGTTATTTCCAGTTGCCTTTTTCTTTAAAAAAAAAAAACGTTTATTTTTTCTCACAGCCTTTCTACCAGAAATATTACAACGATTTAATTCCAGATTATATTTTCCTAATAGTTTTTTTTTATAATTCGCAAACGAGCTAAACGACCAAATAATTCGTTTAAATACTAATAAACTCGTAGAAATTCTTTTTAACGAAGCGCTTTACAAATTTTAAACGGTTTTTGTCCTTAAATAATTTTTGGAACTTATTTTCGAAAGGCTTAAAATCTTTATAAAAACGTATAACAAAAGTGCAAAAAATACACTTTGTCCAATCTAACGATATTATACTTTTTTTGGTTTAAAACGGTAATGAAAGTAAAAAGGTATAACGAAACTAAATTTTTTAATTCGTATAAAAAGCGAAGCAGAGTTACGACGCGCCCGGGATTTTAATTTCTATTTAATAATACGGTTAAATATAATAAACTAATAAAAAAGACGAGGGAAGTTCGCTTCTTTACCCCATTTAACAAATAAGTTAATTTCTAAGAATAAAATTCTTAAAAAGGGAGAGATCGTATTATAAGCTAATAAACTTGGTTTAAATGGGAACGGTCGAGATTTTCGCTAAACATCTCGATTACCGTTAAAAACGTTACGTAACTTGCTTACTAGCAGAAAAAGGTTAATAAAAAATATTAATAAGTAAGATAAGTAAATATAAATATTATAAGTAGTAAAAAGGATATATACGTTCGTTAAATCCCGTAGTTTAAATAGCGACAACTTGCAATATAGCTGTATTACTTAAAACACTCTTAGTATTACGAAACGTAACTAAGTTATTCTTTAATTGCTTAAATTCCTACGATACTTCTGTAACTATAAATTCTACGTTTAGGTTTAACAGTTGATTAACTAGCCTAGCCGTTATATTGTATTACGAGACGTAATTAAGGTATTCTTTATTGCCTAGATTTTAGCGGCGCTTCTATTAACATAAACTCGTAGGTTTTAGCTTAATAGTCCGTTAAACTAGCCTAGCCGTCACATTGAATTATTCCTTTTTTAATTGCTAATAAAATAACTTGTTTTGGTTATTTATATCGTTATAGCAGCTTTAAAATATTAAAAGTTCCTATTCGAATTTTAATTGCGTTCATTTTAAAAGTTTTCGCTTTATAATAATACGGCTTAATAACTTGCCAGCCGGGGTTCGATTTTATTATAAAGCTAAGATCTAAGTTGTTACATTCTCTAGTTACTAGTGGAATAGCTTATTTTAGATATTTGTATTATTACGACGGACTCGAAATTTAGAATTTTTTTATTTAAATTTTGATTTCTTTTTATTATAAAAGGTTTCGCTTTATAATAATGCGGCTTAATAATTCGCTAACAAAGGTTATATTTTTTTAAAAGCATTAGAATATAATTTTTACGGTTTTATTGCTCTTAATTGAATAACTTATTTTAAGTTTATTATTAATAGGGCTTGTTTAAAATTGAAAATATCTTTATTTAAATATGAACTCAGTTACTTTTTATTTAAAGTTTTTGCTTTGAAATTTTATGGCTTAATAGCTCGCTAACCAAGGCCCCATTTTATTAATACGCTAAGACTTAACTTAGTACGTTTTCCAGTTACTGGTAAAACAGCTTGCTTTAAGCATTTGTATCTTTACAGCGGGCTTGGAGTTGAGAAAGTTCCTGTTCGAATTTAGTCGCCTCTCGTCCCAAGAGCCTTCGCTTCGTAACAACGCGGCTTTTGCGGAGTCGGCTTTAGCTCAAGCAGACGCGAGGCGGCGGTCTTCTGGTTGAACTCGGCACCGAGAGCAGGGAGCGTTTTGACTGTCCGCAACGGTGAAGGCTTTGGGCCTACTGTGAAGATAAAACTATTCACATTCTCGTCGAGGTTGCGGCCGGCTCGGGTTGGAGAGGATGTTAGCCGTGAATGACTCCTTTTTGTTAGTTTCACTTTGTTATGTTGATATGGGTGTACATACCGCCAATTATTTTGATTTTTTCGCATTACTTGGTCTGCTTCCAATTATTCATGGTGCAGGTTACTCGCTTCGCCAGTCATCTCACTGCTTGAGGTCTTACGTGTCATCTGTACCTGAGCATTTGTGCCCCGGTGATCTGGAGGCTTGGCCACGTGCCTGTGATTCATCCGTGTTGCTTGAAGCTCCACCTAAGCCAAGTGGAAATGATGCGGTGGACTCGGCAGGTGATGAAGATAATGGTATAATGATGTTAGGCTGGCAAATGACTCGTTGGAGTGTGCCTGCTGCTTGTCGTCTGTACGTAAAGAAAAAATAGATGTAGCGCGACAACGACAGTGCCTCGATGAGCCAAAGCCGTTACCGTCCTGATAAGCGTAGTTAGTCGCGTAGGTAATAAAGAAAGAAGCCTTATCCGGTCTAAACATACGTAGGTAGGTGCGTAAACGCTACAGGAAGTGTTGGGTTGGGATGGGATCCCACTCATCTCCGTATATCATGTTAACAGGGCAGTAGGTCCTGCCTTTAAAAAAGTAGTAAGCTGGCACAACGCTTATTATAATAAAATACCTTTAAAATGTTTGCTTTTATTTTAACTATATTATGCTAGGATATAACATACACGTCAAAGGTATATATATATATGAATGTACATATTAAATCCTTATATATACAATGGTTTTAAGGCATTTCTATAGTATTATTTAAAAATTTTATACCTCCTGGGATTCTAACCTAGTACCTTGCGAATACATGATTATCTCCTTCATTGTAGTAGTGGTGGGAGCGGGCTCGTCCTTTTCGGTGGTGGGCACGGGCTCGAGATAATATTAGAAAGGCACCCTCTACCAACTGACCTAGGGGCCCGCTGTTGACTGACAGACATTTAAAATTATAACTATAATAGCTCAGACGTTGAGCTTTCCTTATGAAAAGCAGGCTTAGGAGGAGGTACTATTATTATACGGTAGAGTGTGCACCTTAGATGTTGAGGCAGGCAGGTTCGAATCAGTAGGTAGCCTTGATATACCATTTAAGCACATACCTAGGTAGCCATTAAAGTGCTAAGAACCTTACCTACCCACCCAGTGACGTAAATTTGTCTCGAGTTGTTTCCCTTTCGATACTGGGCAGTTATTGCTTTTAACATACCTAAATATATAGAGAGCAAATATTGGGGGACAGCTAGGTTGTAGTAAGTAGATACCGAGGCGGTTATAGGCGCATGTCAGCAAATTATAGTAGTGCTTGTTGGTGCTTTCTATATGTCTTGTTGTCATACTAGGTTACTCCTCCAATAATGGGTGGGATCTGCCACATATAGGCATTTGAACCCATTGTTCTTGTAATCCTTGGCCACCAAGTAATATAGGTACCCTTTCAAAACCACCCTGATCCCCTCCCTATATCTATAAGCTATGTACTAACATCTTGGCAGCTTTTACGGAGTAGAAAAATCCAAAGGTTGCAGGTTCGAGTCCCGCATCGGGCGGCTTTGCGCCATCGCTTTTGCATTTTGCGTCTCGAGCCGTAATATCCTCCGTATGTGCATTACCTTCGTACCATTGATGAACTGATGGCAAGGTTCTTATTGCCTGTCTTCTTGCTTTAGTGGTCGGACTTCCTTCGGATCTTGCTATTACGTTCATTCCTTCTTTGATAGCCCTGAAATTTTCGGTAGGCCTATCCTTTCCGCGCGACGCGCCAATATCATCCGCTTTTTGCTACTGACCGAATCCAGGACCGTGATGCCTAAGTCTACAGGAAGACTTCCTCATTATTACCGAATTTACGGTAAAGACCTCCACATTTCTACTGAATCCCACGGCAAATTTCCTCACCAACTGAATCCAGGGGCAGACAGACTTCTTCATTATCCTCCAGACCACTTTCTGCTCGAGTCCTTCTCAAACAATCCTCTCAGACGTCACCGGGGTGATAAACCTCTTGCTCCGAACCAGGCACGGCCACCACGTTGCCCGGATGCTCACCCAACCAACTCGAACACCCGTAACGCCTTCGGAAGTCTCACTCCAGACGGGGACAGTACAGGGGCCGCAGTGGCCTCAAGGTTTTACTTGCGCGTCACTCGCACTTCAAGCTTAATAGAGGCCTTTGCCAAGCAGAGCCTAGGTATCTTCAGTTCACATCCGAGGTGAGTTTGCACTTCTTTCATAATTGGACTTAAATCCATTGATTATGTAGGCTTTGTTGTACGAGCCCGCAAAGAGCGGTTGTTGGGAGCAAGAGCAGTATTGCTGACGTGGGAGCGTCCGGGATGACTCCCTGCAGTTTAAGGAGCTCGCATAGCAGTATAGGAAGCGACTCGTTTTGATTCGGGACACTTTCTATTAAAGGGCCATCGAGTCCGGCGCAGAGGCCCGGCTTCGGACGTCGGAGAGCACCCGGGATACCGGAGAGAAGGCGCGCTAAGCGAAACCAACATCACGAAGGAAGATACGCCGGTGGAAAGGCCAACCTTCCAGCTGTGGGCGTCTTATGGATTAGCCCCTAACAATCCGCCATCGTCAATTTGGTAGTCAGCTGCGGGAAGTTATCTCAGGGGTCAATTCTAAGTACGTAGAACAAACTCCATGCAACTATAGCGAATAGCTAGGTTCGCATGCAACATCTTAGGATTCGCATCGCATCCACTCGGAAATAAGCACAGCTGATCCAGTACTGCACCTGTCCACTCCACCTTCATGCACAGGTGCTGCGGAGGGTTCCATACTTGCATGGGAGTCAGCACGTATCTTGTCCTCTGGGTCCCTCCACCCATCAGCTACGTCTACGCGGTAGCTCGAACCACCTCTCACGTGCGTCGGGTGCAGCGCCCTCCCTTTCGACGGCCCCGACTGGGGGCCGTCTAATCCGCGGAAGGCTGCCGTCGTGCGAGTGCCAGATGGCCCAGCTTTTCAAATCGCTGGTGCGCAGGCCGCAGCGCCTGCACTGGAACCGTCAAGCGCTATCCGCCGCTGCCAAGCCTCGGCACGCAGGCGGACTCAAAGGCCAGGGGTCGTCGGACCGCCAGTCCAGCGCTTCCCGGCACCTGGCGATGAACGAGCTCTCGCTATTGTATATCAGTACCCCCGGACGTGGTTGGGCCATGATTGGAGTGTTGCGTCCGGAATCGGCACCCGTACCGGTTAGGTCCCATCTAGATCGCCTACTAACAACTTATCCAAGATGCACCATTCCCTTTTCGTGCGTTCCTGCCGCGGTTTTTGTCTGGTGGTCCCGGCTTAGCGGATCCTAGATTGTTACGGCTGCAGGGTAACATAGCCAGCCACGGAAGCCTTCATTCCGTGCTTCTCATTCTGAATAGCTTCAGCAAGGAAAAGCTAGATATATACAAGCCATGGCGCAGCTTCTCTTGCCACCTCTTGGCGCTTCTCTAACTGTAAGTCACCTGGAAAATGTCCGTTCTATCGTTTATCCCTGAGCTGAGAAGCTTCAGCTTCAGCATTTCCGCCCTGGTTATCTGGCTAGCGCTCTCGCCATATACCAGCGCTGTTTCAGCAGCTTCCTCGGGGAAACGGGCAGGAAATGAAACTGAGAATTTCCACTGGGTAGCAACATGGACGTCGATGCCGCAGCTTGTTGAGCCGCACAATCTGCCACCGGAGCCATTCGTACGTCGTGCGTTCTCGTGAGAGTGCAAGATCGATCCCCTAACATGGCCACAGACGAGCACATCCGTATTCCAAAATGCAACTCTCCGCCAGACGCTCCATATGTCAATAGGCACGGATAGGATCCGCTTACAAATATCTAACACGTTCGGGGGGAGCGAGCTTCCCATCACCGCCGCTTCCGTTGCACTGCCCACTGGCGGACAAGCCGGCGTCGGTGACATAGATACTGAGACACTGATGGGCCTTACGTTCAATGGCTCCCCATCGGTCACTGTCCCCGTGGGAGAAGTAGTCTACACGGACCCGATCGACTTCAAGATTAGCCCGCAGTCAATGATCACCGTGAACCTGTATTTCGAGATGGGTCAGTCGGGAATGAGTGTTACGGGACATCCAGGCAGCCGGACGACGTCATGGATGCAGCATGGCAACTATCTGAACGAGTCGTCTATCGGGGAGGCCAGCGCGGTACATTGGTATTTCCTATCGGCGGTAGAGGCTTGGGCACCCCAGACGACATCAGCTCTTGTGATTCTCGGCGACAGCATCACAGACGGCCGTGGCAGCGACAATAACGCGAACAACCGGTACCAATCCCTACCTAATACCTGTTTCCCAGTTGCGTTACTTACATATATCTCAGTTGGCCCGATCTTTTACTCGCCAAAATGCAAGAAAACGGTCTCACGAACATCGCCGTGTGCAACCAAGCGGCGGGCGGTAACGCTGTGCTCACAGGAGGTCTAGGCCCACCCCTCATGCGGCGTTACCAACGTGATCTCCTAGAAACGGCCGGCGTCAAGTATGCCCTCATTTTTGAGGGGGTGAACGACATAGGTGTGGCGCCAACCGACCCGGCTACGCAGGAGCAAATCGGGAACGGTCTCATCTCGGCATTCAAGACGATCGCCAGTGACGCGAAGGCGGCCGGATTGAAAGTCTTCGCGGCAACCATCATGCCGTTCAGTGGCGAAGGCCAGGCCTACAGTGACCCCACTAGAGAACAGACGAGGCAGATGGTCAACGAGTGGATACTGAGCGGTGGAGAAGGTAGCTTCGACGCGGTGATCGACTTCGCAAGCATCGTAGCCGATGCCTCGGATCCAACCATTCTGGCAGCTGAATATGATGGGGGAGACCATTTGCACCCTAACGTTGCTGGTTACCAGGCGGTAGCCGATGCGTTTCCGTTGAATATCTTCAAGGCAGACAACGCTACTGTCCCTCCGAAGTGTCGTAGGAAGAAGATCCGTGGTTTTTTTGCCCAGTGAAGAAATCAAGGCGACACCGTAGGGTCTATGAAGGAGATGAAGAGCTTCCATAAAGGGGCATGCTGGGTATTTGGGTACAAGACTAGATAATCGCATGGATCAAGACGTAATGATGGTTAGGAGGGGCTCCGGATCACTCCCATTTGCTGCCGCATGCCATCCAAGCAATTAGGAGAGTACACACACATATATATACACCGCTATATCTGTTGCTTGTCGCTTTAAGCACCTACATAAGTAACCAGGTTCTGGCCGTTACAGCCGAGCCATCTCTGAACCCCCCGCCAGATATATAACATCTCTGTGATCATATATATTCCGAACGTATATCCCTCTTACCGCTGTCCGAATTAAGATAAGCCTTTATTGTCCGTTGTATATAGGGATATTCTTCGGCTCGCTCTTATTATCAGATCCCCATCTCTCCGCTGCTGGACACAACGGTGGCCTAATTATTTTGGCCATGGCATGGGAGGGAGTAAGGCGCCCGGTATATCTTTCCCATATATGCGGTTTGCGAGTCCGAATCCCTCCGGCCGCCATATCAGCAACTATTTCAAATTCATGTCCGCACTAGGGCTGCGTACTCGGCTTCTCGGTCGCACTCCTAGAGCTCTACGGGGATCACGGCAACTACTGCAACGGCACAGAGATATCAGCAGCAAGCCTTAGAGCCCCCGAGCTCACGCACTTCGACAGTGAGAGATGATTAGCATGGTCCCTGCCCTAGGGAGGACGCGCTTAATCGAAGAGAAGCTATCGATTTTCCCCCTTAAATTCTTTCCACTTCTTGTTATGACACAGTTGGTCGGACCTCGGAAAACGGTCTCTCGGCAGACCGTAAAACAGGACTCAAGTGGGTCAGTTACGTGACAGGGATTTATGAGGATTTAATGAATCCATTTAAAGTCGTAACATAAATTTGTAAGGATTTAATAAATCCATTTAAAATCGCAACATAAATTTATAAGGATTTAATAAATCCATTTAAAATTACAATAATATATATATATTCGTTACCATATAACTAAATAACGATAATTTGCAATATAATTTCGTTACCTAAAGTATTTTTGGTATTACGAAACGTAATTAAGTTACCTTATTATTTTATTACTTAAGTTCCCATAATATTTTACTAATATAAACTCATTAACTTAAGTTTAATAATTAGTTAATTAACTTAGCCGTTATACGTTGTAAGTTTTTGTTTAATAATACCGTTAGATTTTAAGTAATATTTCGATAATATATCCGTCAGTAAATAACTTATTTACGAAATCCTTAAAAATAACGATATAGATTCGGATAAAAAGGATTAAACCTCCGCCTTAATTAAAAAAAAATCTTTTAACGTTTAGACCTTATAAACCAACGTATCAATTAACTTAAGCGAGATAATACGGAATTTATTTCAACCCTGTAAGCTATTTAGACATTTTTGGAGCAGGTTTAATAAACCCCTAAAAAGATACCAATTTAACCAAATTCGAATAAGGAATCCGGAAAAATATTAAAGCCCCTTAAGCCAAAACCCTTTAATAAAACATCCATTAAATTATAATTATTCCTTACCTAATATCGAACATATTTTGGGTATTTTCCAATACGTTTTGTTACCCTAATTATACGAATCGAATTTGTAATAAAACGATTTTTGGAATATACAATTACTTGGTTCGAACCTATTATACGAAAATATATTATTATACCTTTAAAATAACAAAATGTACAAATAATACGAATTTATAACAATTATAAAATATTCGAACAAACTCTTTAAAAAGTTTTTAAAATAATAAACGAAAAAAATAAAGCGGAAATAAGCATTTAATAACTGCGACAAAAAAAAATTTGTTTCCCGATATAGTATTAAATTTATTTAATTTTTTTCAAAATTTAATTAAGGCCAAAAAGTATTAACAACTCGATTTTTCGATAACCTTAAAAAAAAATATAAAAGAAATTATTTAAAAAAAACCGACCCCAATATTTAACCGATTATATTGCCAAAACCATTAAAATTAACGATTAACAATACGCCTAACAAATTCGTAATGCCAAAAAAAAAATTAACAATAAATCGCGGCATTACGCTAATACCAATATACCTAAACGATAAAATATAACGTACGGAACCAAACCTGGACTTATGGAAATTGGTACTATATAAAGGTAAAACAAATAACATATTAAATATTAAAATTACGATAAAATTAACCATAAGGCTAAAAAATGCAGATTACCTAAAAAACCTCGATAAAATAAACTTTGGACTCCAGTTCTTATAAACTAACCTTTAGATAATAAGGGAAAAATTATTGCCATAATACGATACCAGCTTATCCCCGTTAAACCCTTTAATAAAATGGAAAAATAATTACAGGAACACTAAGGATAGACGGAAGCGGTTTATCCTAATACCCCTAACCGTTATGTACGAAAACACCCTTTTTATTATCAACAACGATAATACCCTAATTATAAGGAATGGAAATAATCCATTTACTTACGCATTATACGTATAGCAAAAAAAAAATTCGACTTTCCCGGACAAACCGGTCGGAATAAATAAAATAAACGATAATATCGTTACTTTCGTATTATGCGCTCCCAAAAAGAAATCGACCAAAAAATGGCATCCTATAGTTGGCTTCCGAATTTACAATATCCTAATTAAAACCTTTTCTGCTTTTTTAAGAAATACAATTATTAAATATAAAAAGAAAAAAAGGTTATAAAAGGACGTAACCTATTTACGTAACAATTAATCGCGGACCTTTATCTTTAATTATTCACTACCATAAATCCATAAAAAAATTTTTTTTTAACTGCTTTAAAATAAGCTATTAAAAATTTATAAGGAATAAATAAAAATATCCTTACCTAAGAAACTACCTACGCCATAAAAAAACAATTTATTTAATAAAATTAAAAAATGCGGTAATAAATAAATAAAATGTTCGCGTTAAAAAAAATGCAAAAGTTTTAAATAAACCAACTTTATAAAAATATAAAAAAATATATAATACGTATTAACGTATTAAAACCATAAGTTAAACAATAAAAATACCTTATTAAACAATTTCGAAATTAAATTAATAATTTTTTAAAAAAAATACGGTAACTTAAAAAAAATTACCTAAAAATATTACGCCCTTTATAAAAAAGCCGTAAAAAGGCGAAACCTTTAAAAGTTAACAAAAATTTCCCAAAAAAACTTTAATAATAATAAGAAACGACGGAAATCTTATCATTTTAAAATTACGAATTAAGACATATTAGTACACCGCTATAATAAACAACGAAACTTTAAACAGTAATTATATTACCCCTAAAATAATTAATCGATTTAAATTACTATAAAAATATAAAAAAAACCCTTATATTACGAATATAACCGAAAATTAACTATTCTTTTATAATAATAAAAAAATTATACGCAAAATTAATCACCTCGAAATTATTACATTAAAATAATATATAACCATCGATTTCGATATTATATTATTAAAAAATTACGATATAATTTTAAAAACAACATAATTATACTAATACAACCCTTTAATTAATTAAATAATTAACCAGGTAAAATTCTTTATACGGTTTAACGATAAGAAAAAACAAAATCTTAATATTCGATCGAAAATAACGACAAATATCGGTATAAAAATACGACAAAAACCTTACCACCTATAAAAAAACAACATAAAAAAAATATTACAAAAAAATCCAACGCATTATTATTATTATTAAAACGAAATTACGGTAATTAAATAACGATTTATAACAACCAAACTTTAAATTAAAAAATTAATTAATATATTACCATAATATTATAAATATAAAAAATTATTTAACAAAAAACTTAAAACAAAATTACAAAAATATAACGAATAAAACCATAAAATTATCCTTAAAAAAAGCATTTATTAAATTTTACCTTATTTATAACCTTAATAAAACAAAATTATACGTGCTTTAAAAATATTTAAAAAACCAACTTAAAAAAAGATAAATTCATTTATTTAAATTACCCGTTAATTACCTCATATTTTTCGTACTTAAAAAAAATGGCAAATTACGGCTAATCGTAAATTATTAATAATTTAACAATATTATTATTAAAAATTAAATACCATTACCCTTAATTAACGAAATAAAAAATCGTTTTCATAAAACTTAATAATTTACTATTTTTAATCTTAAAAATAAATATAACTTAATCCGGATTAAAAAAAGCCATAAATAAAAAACGGCGTTCCAAACCAAATATGGCCTTTACGAATACCTTATTACCTCTATAAAATTTATCAATACACCTACCACCTTTTAACGTATAATTAATTATATATTTCGAAAATATTTTAATATCTTTATTATATATTACCTCGACGATATTCTCATTTTTTCAAAAACCAAAAAACAACATAAAAAACATATTCATAAAGTATTACAATTATTACAAAATACTAAACTACTAATTAACGCAAAAAAAAACTAATTTTATATATAAAAAGTAAAATATTTAAATTATATTATTACTTTTAAACATATTAAAATAAACCTTAAAAAATCGCTACAATACTTAATTAAACATAACTTATTATAATAAAAAAAATACAAATTTTTTTCGGATTTATTAACTATTACCGAAAATTTATCAAAAACTTTAACCGGATAATTATACCCCTTAACATTTTTACATAAAAAAAAATTCTAATAAACGTTAAAAACGGAAAATTTTTTTTATTAATTAAAAAAGTAATTATAAATTAACTAATATTAATTATATATAACCCTAATCACTTAATAAAGCTAAAAGCTAACGTATTAAATTATATTTTAAATATAATAATCAAATAACGAAATAATTAAGGTATTTTACATTTTATTACTTTTTTTTCCTACAAATTGCAAAAACCGGAATTACGTTACGCCATCCCAAATAAAAAATTCCTAATTATTATTAAAACGTTTTACGAATTTAAACATTTCCTTAAAAACAATTAACATTAAGTTAAAATTTATACGAATCATAAAAGCCTTATTCGATTTACTATAACCAAAAAACTTATAACGCGATAACTCCGTTATATTAAAAAATTAACCGAATATAATTTCGTTATTATTTACCGCAAAAAATCGGAAAATAAAAAAACCGATATATTTAATAAACGACCCAATTTCGAAAAAAAAACAATGAAAATTAACTACGTCATTTTCGACATAACCCCAAAAAAATTTTTGCATTTACGACAAATTATTATAATTACAATTATATTACCCGATATACATAAAGTAATACGAAATTTTAACGCATATATATAAAATATGGATAATTTATTATTCATATAAATACTTAAAAAATATAAGAAGTATTTTATTCGAAAAATATATAAACATATATTACATAACTATCCCGGAATTAATAAAACGTTAAAACGATTATAACGGTTTTATTAATTCCCTAAAATAAAAAAAATCGTACAAAAAATAATATGATAATACGGTATATACGTTAAAACAAAAATACGACGATACAAACTGTACGGAAAATTACAACCGTTACTAATCGCAAAACGATTATAAGATTTTATTATTATAAATTTCATCACTAAATTTCTTTTATTAAAAAATCCAATTACGGATATATATTACGATAATATCTTTATAATCGTTAACCAATTTACGAAATGTTCTTACTTTTTACCTTACAACGAAAATACGAATACCGAACAAATAATATACATCTTTTTTAAAAACATTTTTAACGTATACGGACTATTACACGAAATTATCTCAGATAAAAAAATAACGTTTACCTTTAAATTCTGGCAAAACTTAATAACCCAAATTAACCTAAATTACAAATTATCTAATACCTTTCGACCCCAAACGGACGAACAAACAAAACGACAAAATCAAATACTTAAAACGTACTTACGATATTATATTAATTACGAACAAAATAATTAAATCGAAAAGCTACCAATAATCCAAGTAACTTATAACACCAATTACCATAAAAACATTAAAATAATACCGTCTATAATTAATTTTAAATTTACTCCTAAAATCTATAAAAAATTACAAAAAAAAAACCGTTTAACGTTAAAATAATTCTTATATTAAAATAACTTAAACAATTACATCAAAAAATAAAAACGGAACTCGAATTTATACGTAACTAAATAAAAAAATATTATAATCAAAAACGATTAAAAAAACCAACTTTTTCGAAAGGAAAAATAATTTACTTAATTACTAAAAATATCTAAACAAAACGATTAAATAAAAAACTCGATTTCAAATATATTAAATTCTACAAAATCGTTAAAAAAATATTAAATAATAATTACTAATTAAAATTATTACCGAAAATTAGATTTTATTTAATCTTTTACGTATTTTTACTTAAATTAACCACAAATACTATCAAAATATATACAAAATAAAATAACGTAAAAATGGAAAACGAACAAAAATACGAAACAGAAAAAATCCTAAACATACGAAAAATTAATAAACTTACTTAATATTTAATTAAATAAATAAAAATACCCGGATTCGGAAATTTTTTAAAAACCCGTTAAAAATCTTATCGGATCTTAACGATTATTAAGGAATTTTCACTAACGGCGCTTAAAATAACATCCTAATCAATACCATTAACAAAAATATATCCTAAGCTATCATCGTCAAAAAAGCCCTAAACAACGACAGTTTCAAGTTCAACCGCGATACGGCTCTCCTCCTCCTTACGCTTACGATCTTCGAACTTATCCAAACTTTCCATATCTTAACGAATTAATTTAATACCCTTCTCTCGCAAAAAAATTTGTTATTTATCGATACAAATAAAACGCACAATTTGTTCGGAAATTTCGGACGTTTTATTTATGAAATCTTTACGAAATTTAATAAAACGTTCGGTAATTATCTATCTTTCCTAATCCAGGTAATCCTTAATACGGTTAATACCGTCCAAAAAAAAAGAAACCGCTAAACCATCATAACGACGGTTGTAATATCGAACGTACTATTCGCAACGCTTAAAATCTTCGATCATAACGCACCGCGTCCCTTTTTTAAAACAAAAAGTATAAAACATAACGTTAAAACCAAATTTAAAAATATAAGAAATAAGGGAAACAACGCTTTCCTTCTGGTTGGGGCGACTATAAGGCTTACGGTTAAAAACACAGCCCGACATAATAATAATAATAAAAAAATTACTTACTAAAAAAAAATCTTCGAAGCGAAAATTTGGAAGAAAAAAAGATCGTATTATAACATAATTAATCGGACCTCGGAAAACGGTTTTTTAGCAAACCGTAAAACAAAACTTAAATAAGTTAATCACGTAATAAAAATTTATAAGGATTTAATAAATCCATTTAAAATCGTAACATAAATTCATAAAGATTTAATAAATCTATTTAAAGTCGCAACATAAATTTATAAAAATTTAATAAATCCATTTAAAATTACAATAATATATATATATTCGTTATCATATAACTAAATAACGACAACTTGCAATACAATTTCGTTACCCAAGGCACCCTTAACATTACGAAACGTAGCTAAGTTACCCTGTTACTCTATTACTCAAGTTCCCACAGTACTCTGCCAACATAAACCCGTCGACTTAGGTTTAATAGTTGGTTAATTAGCCTAGCCGTCACACTTCTTCGCTCGTACCGGTACCTAAAGTAACGAATCTTTTAATAACCAGAAAGGAGACTCGTGGTTATAAAATCTTAAAAAAAGGCCCCCTAAAGAGGTTCCGGATTATCCGGAAGAACGGTAACCTTTTCCGGCACTTATATTAATAAATCGCGCATGTTAAGTGCGGTTACCGCTTGTTAGAATTTACTAAGAAGAATAGAACTTCTTTAAATTATATGCTTGTTTTGTGGGGGAAAAAATAAGTTTGATTTTAAATAGCATAATTATTATAATTTACACACCTAAACATTTTAAATAATTATAAACTTTTATTTATTTTCCTATTTTATATATGTATAAGAAGTAAGTTAAGAAACTAAGTATTAACTTTTATTATATTTATTATTCTCTTTTAAAACGAAGTTATCGATATATAAAATGGGTTAAAATGATAAATTAGTACCTTAATTCTTAGGCTTTATTAAACCGATCCCATTCGTAGGCAAGCAGGCAACTTTAGGCTGCCTTATCCCGCAGCTCTTATTTACATCGATTTGTGTAGGTATTCTAAAGGGTTTCGTAACCTGCAGCAGTTGGCCAACCTATCTTTCGTATTTCTTTTTATAACTTTTCAAAATATAAAGCTCGGTATTCGTTATCCGTCTTTTTTTTTCCCTTTTGAAATTTTTTTAAATAATTTCTTTATAATTGCTATATTACTTAATATAAGTTCGTAATAACACAGATTACCGTTGATCTCGCGCAGTAGATCGTATTTCAAAATGAAAAATTAAACGTAATTTTTTCGGTAATACTATTTGAATCGATAAAATTATCGATATATTTCGTTTACCTGGTAGCTTTATAAGATTTAATTATCTTAAATAAAACAGTTTTATTAAAAATTTTACTAATACGAAATATCGGTACCGTATATAAGTTTTATAATATAATAATTAATAATAATAATAATTCGTGAATTATAAAATGATCGAAATTAAGAAAGGTTTATAAGAACTTTTATACGTATTTAAGATCTATCCTTAAGTTTTACCGCGTAAAATTTAACATTTTATAAATTATATTATATAATTATACCGACCTGTAGAGGTAATAGGTATAAGGTTTATTACGTCGGCAATTTATCACCAAGCGAGGCATACTAGCGAGCGAGCCACTTTTTTTTTAGCTATTTTAATTACATATCTTTAATTGCTTATTTTAATAATTATAATATAAACGGCTTATAATAAAAGTAAAAATAAACCTAGCTATTTAGGATGAAAAAAGTTCGAAACTTAATTATAGAAAACTTAGTATTATTTATAAGGTTTTATATTTTACTTTAGAATATCTTTTTAATAGTAAATACGTTCGAATTCATATTATTCTCAGAGTTCCTAATTAGGTACTTATAATTTAACTACAAACTATAAGTTATAACTTGTAGTTCGTTAATAGCTTAACTAAAACTAACTATAAAAAAACTACTAACTGTAAAGAGTATATTAGTTATTTTTAAAATTAAATAAGCCAGTAAATAATATATTCGTATATAAATGGAGAAGTAATAATAAAAATAATATATATATATAATATTTGCAAGGTATTAAAGCTTAAAGAGCTGGAAGCCCAGACAATAATCGGGATAAAACTTTAATATCTCTAACTTAGAAAATCACTGAATATAATTAGTCGAACGTAATCGGTTAGACTATAGAAAATTAATTGTCTAATACGGTTAACTCGACTATATTCGATTAAAAATCAGATCAAAGCGATTCGATTAGTAATTTAGAATAAGAATATATACGTTTATTATGTCGTAATTTAGATAACGACAATTTGTGATATATTTTCGTTACTTAAAACATTTTGTATAATACGAGACGTAAACAAGATATTTCTTTACTATTTAAACAATACGTTAGTTTTACTAACACAAATCTATACGTTTAAGTTAAATAATTAATTGATTAGCTTAGCCGTTATACGTTATAAACTTTTCTTTGGTAATACTGTTAAATTTTAAGCAATAATAATTATTATTAAAATATCGACTAATTTTTTAGAAAACCTTTATTAGTAACTTTAAGCTCGTATCTAGAAGCTAAAGTAAAGCTTTAATTACTTATTAACTAATTAAAGAATATTTTACCCATATTAATTATTACTAACAAAATAAAGCTGAAAAAGCCGGAACCATATAATGGAAAAAGAAATCTAGAAAATCTTCTTACTTAAGCACGTATTTACTTACGCTTTTTAAATATTAATAATATCCCGGATTAAATTTTCGCTATAGGACTATTCCTTACCAGAAACGTGGCAAACTGCTTAAAGCTTATTATAAAAGATTATTAAAAAAGTAAACAACAACTAAAAGAAGCTAATTAATAAAATTTTCTTTTTATATAATAACTATAAAAATAAGATTCGTTCTAATTCCGGTAATTCGGACGAGCAGAAATCGACAACTTAAAAGATTTTTAACTTAAAGTAGAAAAGCCCTACGTTCAAGTACGTTATTACTTTTAAAAAGTTAATTGCTAAGACTAAATAAGAAAATAAGAAAGAAAAGACCTTAACTAATATAGTGTATAGAAAATCTAAATATAATATTAAAAATATAATAGCTCGGATCCAACGATTTATTGATTTAAATCGGTACGTTACGAAGATTACTAAAAATTAACATTCGATCATATAAATAATATTAGAAACAACGCGGGCGGTTTATTTTAAAAATAAACACCCAGAGTAATAATAAATCTATATATTTAGTAAATACTAATGCCGCTCGAACAAATAATACATCCTATAGAAGGACACATAAACCTATGAAAATTAAAGCAATTTAATAACAAGATATACGTTAAAATAAATGCTAGAGTTATAGTAAAATAGGTTACGAAATATCCTAATATAAAACACTCAGAAACCTGAATAGAATAAGCCTTGAAACCTAATATCTATAGGGCAATTCTAAAGCAATTAAGGTAAAAGGACTTTCGCTATAATACGACGAAAAGAAGGCCCCCTGGGACTTTCGTATGCGGAAATATAGTAAGGTTAAAAAAATTAAAAGGTTATCTCAAACCGGAATACAAAATAACGAAAACGATAAAAAACCTGAAAACGGTAATTAAAAACTATAAAAAATGAAAGAGTTTACTAAAATAGCAAATTTCTCGAGCTTAACATAAATAAATAAAACGATAAACGATTTAAATGGCTAAAGAGTGGTGACAGAATAATTAAGGATAAACGAAAACAATTTTATTCGAAAAATCTAACTATTATAGCTAACTTTACGCAGTTTATTATATACGACCTTAGTACATTATTTACAATATATATATATATATATATATATATATATATCGCTAAACGATTTTTTTATATATGGAAATAAATATTTAATTTCGCCAGATAACGAGGAATTAACTCAAAAAACTGACGATTATATAATTTCTTATATAAAAAACTAAGAAGGAAAAAATGAATAAAAGAGTAACAGCAAAAAGCTATCCGAGAAAAAAAAATCTATAGGGAAACCTTTATTACTTTTACGAAACTTGCAAACACCGTTAATAAAAAAGATTAACTTAAGAAAAGGCTTAATATAACTATGTAACAATTAATTACAGATTTATACTTTTAACTAACAAATATTATAAACTTTAAAAAATTGTTTTAAATAACTAACTCGAAATTTATAGAGAAAAAATACTACTACGTAAACCACATTTTAAAATATGAGGAAATTTATTACTCGATAACATTAAAAATAACATTTAGAAAGCCACGAAATATTAATAACAAAGCCTTGAAAATAGTAATATAAAAAACTTAATAGTAAAGTAAAGAATTACGTAAAACAATAATAAATAATTAATAAGCAATTACAGTAGCAAAATAACTGGATAAGCGAGAAAATTTAATAGCTTTAACGAAGCCCCCAAAAAAAACTATCTATAAAAAAGTCGCAAGCCAGTAAAATCTAAAGGAACTAAAAAAACTAACAAAAAACGCTTTAATAAAGATAAAAAATAATAATCACTTTATTATTTTAATAATATAAATTACAACATGTTAGTACACTACTAGAATAAATTATGGAGCTTTAGGAGAAAACTATATTACGTCTAACATAATTAACCAACTTAAATTACTATAAAATTTTTAAAATAGACTTTTATCTTATAAAAACAGTCGAAAATTGAGTATTTCTATACGATAACCTAAAAGCTATACGCGAAATTAATTATTTCGACAATTAATTCCATATTATTCCAATAAAAAACTACGATATAATCATAAAAAAATATAGTTACGCTAATATAGGCCCTTAATTACCTAGGAAACTAAGTAGGTAAACTTTATTTTCCAATTTAATAACAAGTAAAAAAAGAAAAAGACAAAGATTGTAATACTTAATCAAAAATACTAACGAATACGGGCATAAGAATACGATAAAAATCTTATCGCCCCCCCATACAAAAATTTAAAAAATAAAGCATCATAAAAAATAGAACCTATTATTACTATTATTAAAACGAAATTTCAACAATTAAATAATAATTTAATAAAACTATAACTTAACAAATATACCGCCACAATATCATAAATACAAACGCCTATTCCGAAAAAAACTTAAAATAAAAATATCAAAACATAACGAATAAAACTATAAAATTATGCTTAAAAACGAAACCTTAACCAAGTTCTACTTTATTTACAATTTTAATAAAATAAAACTATAAGCATTAAAAAATTACCTAAAATATCAATTATAGAAAAAATAAATCTAATTTTTAAAATTACTAGCAAAATACTTTACATTCTTTCTATCTTAAAAAATGAAAAGTTATAACTAAATGCTAATTACTAATAGCCTATAATATTATTATCAAAATTTAAGTATTATTACTTTTAATATTAAGAACTGGTACAACCTTATTAAAATTAAAAAAGGTCATAAATAAAAAATAACCTTTAAAACTATATACGGCTTATACGAATACCTAATTACCTTTATAGGATTTATTAATGCGTTAACAACTTTTTAATAGATAGTTAATTACATTTTTAAGAAATATTTACACATTTTTATAATATACTACCACGACGATATCCTCTTTATTTTAAAAACTAAAAAATTACACGAAAAATACGTTAACAAAATCTTATAAAGTATTATAAAACACTAATCTAATTAGTGCAAAAAACCAGTTCTATACGTAAAAAGTTAAATACCTAGGTTATATTATTACTCTTAGATATATCAAAATAAATCCTAGAAAATTCGTAGTAATACGAAACTAGACAGCGCTTATTACCGTTAAAAAATTATAAACCTTTCTTAAATTCTCTAATTATTATCGAAAATTTATTAAAAACTTTAACCTGATAGTTATATTTTTAACAAAACTTATTTAAAAAGGAGAAAAGTTTTAATAAACAGTATAAATAAAATAGAGCTTTTAATAAATCAAGGAAGCTATTATATACCAGGCGGTACTAATTATATATAGTTTAAACCGTTTAATAAAGTTAAAACCTAATATATTAAATTATACATTAAGTATAATAATCGAATAATAAAATAATTAAAGCAAATTATAACTTAGTATCTTTTTATTCTTATAAATTACAAAATTCAAAATTACGTTATATTATTCCCGACAAAAAGTTTATAACTATTATTACAACGTTTGGCGAATTTAAACAATTTTTAAAAGCAATTAGTATTAGATTAAAATTTATACAAATTATAAAAATCTTACCAGGTTTATTACAATTAAAGAATTTACAGTATAAAAATTTCGCGATGTGTAAAAAACTAACGGAATACGATTTTATTATCATTTATTAACAAAATCTTAAAAAACGACAAAGCTAATATTTTTAGCAAATAACTAAACCTGAAAAAAAACCGGTTAATATTAAGTATATAGTATTCCATAAAATATTAAATAAGTATTTATATTTAACGTACTAAATAAGCCTTTTAGATATATAAATTCGTCGGATACTTTTTGGCATTCCATATTAATAAATTTAAATTATTTACTTATAATATATCGTATTAATGGAAATTAATCGAAATTTTTTTTTAAACGTATTTATAAGTTTTATTACAAATACGCGCATTATGTCCGGGCTTACCGTAAACGTTATATTTCCGGTTTTCTGTTTTAATCTTTTTATGACGATTATTTTTAATTATTATTAGTTATATTTATTATTTTTTCTTTTTCAGCTAAGAAAGTTTAATTTTTTTATATAATAAGTATTTTAAAAAAAAAAAGTTTACTTAAAATTTAATTAATTTTGCGTAATTAAACAGTTTTTTATTTTTAAAAAGTATTTTTACACTAAAATATTAGTTAATTTTTATTTAAAAGTTAAAACCGATTTAATAATATTTTTTTTGTTAAATAACGTTTTTATCTTTTACTTCCATAATATTTTTAAGGGTTTTTACGGGCGGGAAAATCGAACCGGCGAAAGTTAACGAGGAAACGGTTAACGTAAATATAATTAGAAAAATTTCGAACTTAGAAAAAAACGGTATTAAAATCGAAAAAAACGAAATTAATTGCAGCAAATCCGGATTTGATATTATTAGACGCTATAATAATTTTCAACGATATAAATATGATAATATCGTAGAAAATTTTCGATATATAATAAATAAACGCGTTTTAATAAAGAAAAATGAAATATATTAAAAATTAAAATTTATATAAAAAATACGAAAGTATATAAAATATAATAATAACGTAATTAACGTAATATTTTTCAAATATTATTAAATAATAATATTTATAATCGTTCAAAATAAAAAAAACGTTACGATTAAAATTATTATTTAATACGATTTTTAACCAATTATTAATAATAAATTATCGTAAAATCAATTTTTAAAATAATTTTTCCTTATTATAATAATAAATAACGATATATTTTAAATTTAAAAATTAAGAATTTTAATTATTATAACTTATTTTTTATTTTTTTATTAAATTTATTTTAATTTTTTACGCTTTTTACTATTAATAATTATTATGTTTATTATTATAAAATTTTTAATTAAAATTTTAATTTCATTAAAAGTATAAATATTTCTTTTTATAATACCGTATTTTACGATAGTAACCTAAATAAAATCGAATTATTTACGAAATATTTTTAAGTTTGCGTATAATTTTTTTAATAATTAATTTTCGAATTTAAATACGTTATTTTTTTTTTCGGTTAATAAAATTAATTATTTAGTTAATTTTAACGCGTTTTATAACGCGTTATATAAATAGTAAAGTTGCCATATTTTTAATATATTAACGCCGGATAAGAAATGTTCGCGTATTTAAGTTAACGATTTAATTGATAAAAAATTTTTTTTCGGTTCCCGTTAATTTTCGCAAATTTAATATAATATTAGTTCGAAAAGGTTAACTGTAAAGTTAATTTTTTAAAGTAAATAAAGGAACGTTATATATAAAACTAAGCCGTTTAAAATTTAATTTCAGTTTTTATTTTTTAACCTAAGTAGCTAACTTTATTTTAGTTTTTTTATAAGGCGTGTTATAATATTGGTATTAAAAAATAAACGATAAAAAATAAGTGGTAAAAATGGTTAAAAAGTATCCGACGAGCTTCTATATCCGAGGAGTTTATATGGTACGTTATAATAAATTACGGTAATATAAATAACACCTTTAAACTTATATTAAAAAGTTAAAATATATAATGAAAACTTACGAAATTAAAAAATATTTAAAATATAAATCCCGACAAAATATGAAAACAACTTAATATAAAACATGCATAAATATTAACTATATAAATACTTAAGAATATAAAGAATTTCGAAACGCTTTTTAATAAACTTATTATTTTCCTAAAATAAAAATCAAAATATAAAAAGTTTTACATTAATATAACGTTTACGCTAAAGCAAAAATGCGATGGTATGGGTTATACGGAAACTTATAACCTTTATCAGTTATAAAACGACTATAAAATTCTATTAGAATATATTAATTATTATCTTCTTCTGTTAAAAACCCTAATTACGAGAATATAATATAAAAACATCTTTAAAACCGTAAAATAATTTAAATTGTTTTTTTAGCTTATTACGAAAATACAAACGTTGAATTAATAACGTATATCTTTTTTAAAAATATTTTTAATACATATGAACTGTTATACTAAGTTATTTTAAATTATAGTACGACGTTTATCTTTGAATTTTAGCAAAACCTAATAACGTAAATCGGTTTAAATATTACGTTTTATAATGTTTTCTAATTTTAAATAGATAAATAAAAAATGATAAAATTAAATATTAAAAACGTACTTAGGATATTACGTTATTTACGAGCAAAATAATTAAGTTAAAAAGTAATTACTAGTTTAGTTAATCTTCAATACCAGGTATTATAAAAGTATTAAAATAACTTAAATAGTTACTTACTGAAATTAAGACGGGACTCGAATTTGTACGCAACTAAGTAAAAAAAAAAATACTATAACCAAAAACGGGTAAAAAAATCAGCTTTTTTAAAAAAAATAAAAATAATTTATTTATTTATAAAAAGTATTAATATTAAACAACTAAGCCGAATATTTGACCTCAAGTATATCAACTAATATATAATCACTAAATTTTTTAATAAAAACTACTAATTAAAATTATTACTTAAAGTTATAACGTACTAGATATATAAGCGAGACGCTTTTTTAGCTATTCCAATTACATATCTTTAATTGCTCATTTCTTAACCATTACAATATGGAGCCCTTTATAAAAAAAGCGAAAATGAACTTAATTATTAAAGCTAAAAAAGGAAATCCGAAATTGGGTTATGAAAAGCTTAATTTTATTTATAAGGTTTTACCTTTTATCTTAAGATACCGTTTTGACGGTAATTACGCCTAAGCTGATATTATCCTTTTTTTGCAAAAATTAATCCGACCGAAAAAAATTCGTTTATCGATTATATCCTCAACCTAAATACGCGAACGTTTTTTATCCGGCGTTAACATATTAAAAATATGGCGAATTTGTTACTTACGCAATATATCGTAAAATACGTTAAAATTTTTTAAATATTTAACTTTATTAAACGCTAAAAAAAATTCAATACGCGTTTAAATCGAAATATTAATTACTAAAAAAATATTATACGAAAATTTAAAAAAATTTCGTAAATAATTCGAACTTATTCGGGCTATTATCGTAAAATACGACATTATAAAAAAAGATATTTATAATTTCGACGTAATTAAATTTCTTATAAAGTTTTTATAATAATAAATATAATAATTATTAATATCGAAAAAGGGAAATAACTTAAATAAAATATATTAAAAAAATTAAAAAAATTATTTATAAAATTTTAAATTATTAATAACCGATTAAAATTTTATATTAAATAAAAATAACTAAATAACGAACGAATTAAATTTAAAATAGGTTTAATATTTCGATTACTATGTTCGAACGCGTACGAAAAAATTAAAACGTTTTTTTATTTTCAATAATTACGATATTATGATCTTTTATATACCCCGTATATTTATATATAGGTTTTAATCTTTTAATATATTTTATTTTTTTAAACCTTGTTTATTTATTATATATTAAAAACTTAATACGACGTTATTATATTTATATCGTAAAAAAATTAGAATTTTATCGGTTTTTACGACGCGTTTAAAACTATTATAATGTCCGATAATATTAAATCCGGATTCGCCGTAATTAGTTTCGTTTTAATTATTTTTAATATCTTTTTTTTTACGTTCGAAATTTTTTATTTTATATTTATATTAACTGTTTCCCCGTTAACCTCCGCCGGTTTTATTTGTTCCCCGCTTATAAAAACTTTTAAAAATATCAAAAAATAATAAAATAAAAACGTTATTTATTAAAAAAATTAGTAAAGTAACTCGTTAATAAAAATCGTTAGATTGGTTAATTTTTAATAAAAAATAACTTATTACTTTTATATAAAATTACTTTTTTTCGAGAAAAAATTACCGAACTACGTAAAACGAATTACATTTTAAATAAACGTTGAAAAACTAAAAATAAACGTTTTTTTAAAAAAAGAGACATTTATTTTACAAGAAGGATAAGCTTTTCTGACCGAAAAAGAAGGAGATAATGGAAAAAGTGCAACCTATAACAGCTAAAAATAATCATTGTAAAAAGGTTAAAATTAAAAAAAAGCAAATATGGCGTCTACGGTAAGTCCGAATATAATACGCGTATTTATGATAAAGCTATAAATACGTTTAACGATAAAAAATCCCGATTAATTTTAATTAATACGATATATTATTATAAAATTATTTAAATTTGTTATTACGGAATGCCAAAAAGCGTCTTGCTTATATGTGCGTCTCGCTTATATATCTAGTACGTTACTTTATTTAATTTTTTATATATTGTTACTTAAATTAATAACGGGCATAATTAAAATACATAACGTCTCCTATAAGTAAGTCGGTTATATAAGCGAGTTAGATATTTTTTCACACTTCGTAATAATATATTAGAATTAAATAACTATAATATATTAAACTAATTTAAATTAATTGAAATTTTTATCACTAGACGCTTTTATATCCTTCTTATAAATACGCGTATTATATCCGGGCTTGCTATAAATGCCATATTTCCGTTTTTACTAGTTGCGACTATTTATTATTACCTTTTTTCGTAATTATAAAAGTTTATATTTTCTTTTTAATAAATTTTTTTTCTAAAAAGCATTTATTTTTTAAAATTTCGGCGTTTATTAAATATATAATTCGTTTCGCGTAATAACCCGTATTTTTCTCTAAAAAACGTTTTTGTATAATAATACTAAGTTATTTTTTATTAAAAGATTAACTAATTTAATTGTTCCTATCAGTAAACTAATTTAGTACTTTTTTTAATAAATTACGTTTTCGTTAAATCGTTTTAATAATATTTTTAAAAATTTTCATAAATAAGAAAATATTAAAATTAATAAAGGTAAATAAAAAAACGCTGGGTATAAACATAATTGGAATTTTTAATTCGGAAAAAACGCGATTAAAATCGAATAAAATAAGTTTTATTTTTGCGAATCCCGATTTACTATTATTAATTATTATAGCGGTTCTAAATGCGTTACGAAAACCGGCGATAAAATTTTGTTTAATAATATAAGTAATATAATGTCGTATAAAATTTTCGATATATAATAAATAAACGCGTTTTAATAGGAAAAAAATAAATACGTTAAAAAATTAAAATAAATAAAAAAGATAAACGGCTACATAAAATATAATAATATTATAATTAGCGTAAAATTTTTTTATTTTTATCAAATAATAATTTTTGTAATTATCGAAAGAAAAAAAACGTTTCGATTTTTTCGTACGTGTTCGAATATATTAATTGAAATATTAAATTTAATTTAAATTTAATTTATTTATTATTCAACCGTTTTCGCTTACAATAGTTTTTTCTCATAAAAATAATAAATAAGAATAAGGATTAATTTTAAAGTTTTATACGTTATATTATTATAACTTATTTTCGATTTTGTATTAACTTTATTTAAGTTTTTTACCTTTTTAAATATTAGTAATAATTATACCGGTTACTATAAAAATTAAATTAAAATTTTTATTTTATTAAAACTATAAATATTTTCTCTTATAATACTATATTTTACGATTGTAATCCAAATAAATTTAAATTATTTTCGAAATACCTTTAAATTTTCGTATCAAACTTTTTAACAATTTATCTTTCAGTTTAAACCCGTTTTAAATTTATATTTCCGTTTAATAAAACTAACTATTTAATTAATTCCGACGTATTTTATAACGCGTTACGTAAATAGCAAATTCGTCATATTTTTAATATGTTAATACCGAACGGAAAACGTTTCCGTATTTAGGTTAGGAATACGTTCGATAATCGGTTTTTTTTTCGGTCGGCGTTAAATTTCGCGAATTTGAAATAATATCGGGTCGGAAGGATTTGCCGTTAAATCGGTTTTTTAAAATTAATAATATAACGTTATATATAAAACTAAAACGTTTAAAACTAAGTTTTTAATCTCTTTTTTTTACCTAGATAGCTAGGTTTATCCTAGCGTTTTTTTATAACGCGTTTTATAATATTAATATTAAGAAATAAATAATTAAAAATAAGTGGCTAAAATGTGGAGAAAAATGTCCAACTGGCTTAGATATCCGACTCGCTTATAGGATACGTTAGTAAATAATATAACGTAAAGGTGTCAGCAGTCACAGTGATCAAATGCAGTAGCCTGGCGCAAACTGTGTGTTGATGTTGCTCTAGACTACAAACGTCTGAGCCAAGCTCCCATTACATATCCAAATCCATGCTCAAAGAGCTTCTTCCAGACAAAGGGTGTCCCAGGCTGCATCCTGCAACCCGACCCACCAGCCGGGAGCACCTCAAAGCATTAACTACCGACACGCCCTCTTGCTTTAGGTGATCTCGGCCACTATATCCTCGAAAATAATTAACTAAGTCTCAATCTGTAAGGAACTAAAGCCCTATTTCCATTAATCAAGTACCTTCTAACTCGTTCTATATCCTCTCAAGTCCCAAATTCGCTACGAATCGCTCGAAATCAACCCTATCCAGGGGCTTCGTAAGCCTATTTATTAGGTTATCCTTACTTTTAACGTACTGGAAGCAAATATTTCCTTCTTATACCTTCTGCCGTACGTAATGATACTTTAGCCGAATATGGCGTTTCCTTCGGGTTATTTGGGTTTTTGTTACCTATTTTAACGCATTTATATTATCTTCCAAAATAAAAATAAAACCTTTTAACATAAACTTTAACTTTGTTAAAAAATTCCTAATCCTAACAACCTTAATTACAGCTATTCCTACCTTTACGTATTTTACTTTAGTAATACATTTGGTAATAATACTTTATAATTTCGAAAACCATAAAACGGATATTCCAGTTATGAAAAATACATAACTTGTAATAGATTTCGCCGATTCGCTATCGTCTGTAAAATTTATATCTATTACTCCGAATAAGTTTAAATCGTTATACTTCCTATATAAATATTTTTTCGTTTAACTTCCGGTACCGAAACGACAAATTTATGGTGCCGTTCAAATACCGTAATAATCGTTTAATATATTCTTAATACCTTAAAAATAGGTTACTTATAAATCTAACCCAAATTAACGTTACAAACGTTATATTTAATTTATTAATATAATTAAAAAAATTAAATTTTCCCATAAAACTTACGTATTCGTAAGTATTTTCCTTATTAATTACGTTTCTTTTATTCCTTATTACGTATTACAAGTAATTTTTAATAAATAACGTAAGTTATTTCCGTATAATATTTAATTCTAATAATTTTAATACCTTCTTAATATATTATTACTGGTTTAATTTAATATTTCCAATAAATGCCAAACGGATAATTCGTACGCCTAGGTATTAATCCGTATTACCCAAATCCTTAATAAATACGTCCTTAATAATTTTATTAATTATATTTCTTAAACGTTAAAAATCGGGTTCCATAAGTAAAAAATCGTCGACGTACGAAACGATAACGTTTTTTAACTTATCGTTACGGTAAATTACGTTATCCGAAATTAATAAACGAATACCTTATTTTGCTAATATCTTTTTAACTTTTTCCTACTAAATAACCCCGGTTTGCTTTAGGCCGTATAAAAAGTTTATTAGCTTGATAATTTTTTTAAGGTAATATTAATATATTTTTTTATCTTTTAAGTACGTATCAAAATATTTTTTTAATATGGGGAATTATTTTATGTAAATATTTTTTTTTAAGTTGTTATTTAAATAAATAACGATAAAATTGATTTAAATTATATATTAACTTAAAGTTATAATTATTATTACTAAAATCTTTTAATAAATAACCTTTATAATACTAATTGTTATTTCGTTATAATTAATACCTTTCCGTTAGGTAAATCCCTTAACGTAAATTCGGATCTTATATTTTTTTAACTTTTTTGTAAACGTATACTTTTTCCTTAATACCTATTTGGCGTTTATTAAATACCCGTAACCCTTATTATCTGCTGTAAAATAAAAGGTTTCGCGTTAAAAGTTTTCTTTAATTTTAATAAAAATAGTTTTAAACCATATTTCGCATTTTAAGCTTTCCATTATTTCCTTTAATAACGGGCCGTTATTTACCATAATATACAGCTTATAACCGTCTTCATCGTCGACATTAATTAATAATAAGTGGAAATAAAAAGGGTACGGGTACGGATTAACTAAATCATCCAAATTATCGCCCTTTTGGGTTAAAGCTAGTTTTAGCTTACGCATCAGCTTTAGGGCTTTGTCTGGGGCTTCCAAGGTATATAGCTTAGGGACCGTCTTTTTTGGGCGTCCCTTTTTAAGCTTGATTTGCTTAGTTTCCTGGTTTATATTGTCTTTTAAAACGACGTTATCGTCCTTGTTCTGCACTTTAACGCCCTGTTTCTAACCCTGACGGTATCTCAAACGTTTTTGTACGGGTTACGGGAATAACCGAATAATATCCTTAAGGTTAAGGAGTTATCCTAGTTTTTCCAAATCCTTATAAACAATAACGTATAATATTATTAGTAATTTGCCGCCTTTTAATAATTATATTTTATAATTATATATACTTTAATAACCTAATAATATTCCTTTTGTTTTACGGGTTGTTAACTTTTTTAACCTGGTTTTATAATTTTTATCGATTAGCATTATATATCTGTTATCAAAAATCCGTAAGTAACTATTATCAAATTTATGGAACTTATTAAATTCGAATACGTCCTTAAAGCACTTAATTGATATTATGTTTTTTATTATTAATTAATTAATTCGGTTAACGGTATACGTTATAACTTTTATCATAAAATCCTAAAAGTATGTTAATATCCTTATTTACGTTATTATTACGTATATTTCATTTTAAAAAAACTATATACCGCGTTCCGTAATTCCGTTTTGATATTGGTTATAAATATTGAAAATTATTAATTTAATACTTTCCACCGCGCAAAAGTTTTCGATTTTTATTACGCCAAACTTTTTACCGCCGTTAAAACGTAAAATTTGCACTATTCGTTTCCTACCTTCCGTATTTAAAGGTAACGTTTCTAAACGTTTAATTATCCGCGTAATATACGTATATAGGCTTTTTTGGATCTCGTTTTTGGTCCTAAATAAATAATATTTTTTATAACGCAATAAGTCGTTTGTAATAAGCCCGAAATAACCGTTATTTTCGATATTAATAAGTTTAACGGCTTTTACGTCGCACTAAATAACCTCCCTTACGTAAATTGCTTTTTTTTAGGGGTTAGCGGACGGTATTTTCCGTATCTTTCCTTCGTTATACGTTATATAAGGTAGCAATTTTATATCGTTGGGGTTTAGGTTTATTCCCGTAAACCTTTTAATGGTTTAAATCAATCGTTTAGTGTTAGGGTGGTAGAGGCGGCGGTACCAAAAAATAATTTTCTTCATGACTTCGTCTATCATAAAGACCTTGCCGTCCCTAAGTGCTCCCAAAAGGGTCACCCTTAGGTTGCTGGCACCGCTATCTTTCTCACCGAATGCCCCCCCCCAGCCCGTATCCCTATTGATGATTGTCCAGGGACTCTGGGCCCTTAACAGTAGGCTCTAGCTTCCCATGAAGCCACAAAAAGAATCCTCTGCGGGGAACGTTGATGGTTGTCAATTGGTCTCTATTAGGGCCAACCAAGGTATTTTTGTCCAGGTAACCTCCCCTTCTGTAGAATATCTCTCCGGAGAACACCTTCAGCGGGAAGTCGCTGATATGTAGCGTGTACTTTACTGTAACCTCGTTATTTTCTCCATGGGGGCCTCTTAAGGGCCACTTCACAGTACCAATGGAAGTGGCAGCTACAGGTCCTCCGCCTGTCATGATGTGAATTCCTTTGGACCTGATGTCCAGTATCGAATCTCTCTCAAAGTCGCCGATATTGTTGGTAATATTAACATTCGCACCTGAATCCCAAAGTAACTTGTCTCTATCGTCTTCCATGGAGGAATGCATATGCAAAAGCATGGCGTTGCCCACAACTATCGCCTTAGTTGCTTCAGGGCAGTCAGCCACCTGTGGCTCAGTGCGCTCAGTCACCTGTGGCTTAATTCTGATAAAGCTGCCAGTTGCTGTAACTTCAGCGCGATTAGTCTTTGTAACTTCAGGGCGCTCAGTCGCCTGAAGCACAGTGCTCTCGGTCGCCTGCAGCCGTAGCTCAGGACAGTCGGTTCCCTGCGGCTCAGGGCTCTGAATTGCCTGTAGCTCAGGGCTTTGGGTCTTCTGTAGCTCAGGGCTTTGGGTCTTCTGTAGCTCAGGGCGCTTAGGGCTCTCAATCTCTGTGCAATCGGTGCAGTCAGCTGCTACAGCTTCAGTTGCTTCAGCTGCTTCAGCGCTTTCGAGCACTGAAGCCACGGTGGTGTCAGCCTTCTGAATCATCTCATCATACCACCGCATGAGGTACTGAAGCTGTTGCTCCTCAATGTGGGCGCTAAAGGTCTTTCCATTTGATCGGTACAGGTCTCTCAGGCCTTCAGGGATGAACTGCTCCTCGCTCTGTCCACCGCCACGGGTGTTGCGAGAGCTGTTGCTTCGGTTGTTCTGGCTGCTGTTGCCACTGTTGCCCTAACGCTGGCCACTATTCTGGCCACGCTTCCCTTTCTTGCCCTTACCGTTCTTGTCCTTCTGTGGCTCAGGGCAGTCCTTCGCCATGTGCCCATACCTGCCACAGTTGAAGCAGAGTGGCTGCCCATCCTTGTTCCATGCGGGCTTGCCATCTCGGGTGTTGTTGCCCTTGCCCTTTCGGGCGTTGGCGGACCGTCCGTTGTTCTTCTTTTTGTTAGATCGGTTATGGAATTCGCTGTTAAAGTCGTCGATCAGTTGCTGGAAGGAATAATCCGTTTACCGCAGTACTGATTGAATGGTTTTGTACTAACTGCCAGCGCGGTCCTTTATAGCAGTGAGGAACATGGTGATCTGTTTCTCCGTTTTAAGTCGCATGCCGCAGCCTTTTACCTCCCGGAGAAGCTTCTAAAACTTAGTAATGAATTGTACTGGGTCTTTTCCGTCGTAGGTAACCTTGCTAAGCTCCTTTTAAAGGGACTTTTGCCGGAACTTGCCTGTCGCTGCGTAGGGCTTCCGGAGCGTCCTCAGTATTTTCGTACCTTTCTTGATACCTATAATCAACTTTAAGGGCGCCCTTTTGTAGGTTTTGGTGATGGCTTTCGCTAGACGTAGCTGGTTTAATTGATCTAGCTTCATTCCGTCTACGTAGCTAATCTCTTCCATTGTAAGGCTTAAGGCGTTGCTCCAAAGCTTCTAGTTAGCCCAGCCTGCCAAGTGATTCTCCTTGTCCAGGGAGAAATCAAAACGCTTCCAGCGCAGCTTACTGTCTTCATCACTGGAGTCCTTCTTCCTGCTAACTCCTGACTCGCTGGAGCTGTCTGAACTGCTGGAGCTACTACTGCTGGGTAAGCTGTGGCGGTCATTCTTCTTCTTTGGGTAACCCCCAGACGAGTCCGAGGAGGAACTGTCTGAATCATCAGGGTCACTGCGTGCCACTCCCTTTCCCTTGGGTGGCTTGCTCTTCTGTCTCTTCGGGGGGTCCAGGGGGTCAGGCTTCTCTGTGGACCACCTCCTAGGCTTCGTTTCGCCTTCTCTCAGTGGGTTGATCTCCTCCACATCGCTCTCCAGGGCGACGGGTACTTCCTTGGAGCCACCTGCCTTGACCTTAGGTGGGGCGCTTTCTGACGCCTTCGGTTGCACACTAGTGCTGCGCGAGCTCTTAGAGCTCCGCGTCCTCTGTCGTTGGAACGCATCCAACAGCTGAATCATTGCATTTTCGAGCCGGTTTACTGTATCACTAGTTTTTTGGTTCTAAAACTTCAGCTCTTTAACCTCATCTTCAACCTGCTGATACCTATCCTCTCGTGCTCTAACGTCGCGTCTGATACCGCTCATGTTGGTACCCAGGGACGTATAGAGCTTGTTCAGGTCATCAGCGTTCTGCTGTTTCTGGATGGGGGTTCTGTATCGCTTATTCCTCAGCTGTTGAGGTAGCTGAGTTAGTGGGGTGCCTTCCAAAGACGCCCCGAAGGCAGGTCTTTTCCCTGCCGCCACACTTGATATGGTTCCCTCCTCTTCCTCACTGTAATATTCTTCGTCCTGGGGAACGCTCCCATTTTGGGAAGGTCCCTATTGGGGAAAAGGGAATGGGGGTTTTGATGGGCCGCTTTGCTCAGCAGGGAGCTGCCCGGGGATTAGTTGCTCGTTCGCTATCGTCAACTGCCAAACTCTCTGTTAGCTAAACGACTTCCTTTAAAGCCTCGCGCTTTCTCCGTTAATTTAGCTCTGTAAATAACCACTTCGTTTGACGTGCTAGGTGCTAATCAATAACCAGAAGATGTTACCATGTCAGCAGTCACAGTAATCAAATGTAGTAACCTGGCGCAAACTGTGTGTTAATGTTGCTCTAGACTACAAACGTCTGAGCTAAGCTCCCATTACATATCCAAATCCATGCTCAAAGAGCTTTTTCCAGACAAAGGGTGTCCCAGGCTGCATCCTGCAGCCCGACCCACCAGCCGGGAGCACCTCAAAGCACCAACTGCCGACAAAAGGTAAAAAATAAATAAATATACAAAGTAATAAAGGTTTTTAATAGGAGAAAAACCGACGGGTTTACTTAATATCTAATAAAGTAAAAATATTGTCCAAATTTTAAAATTACTTAGAAACTCGTAAAAAATCTTATAAGTATCTAACGCCTATTAAGAAACTTTTACCAATAACGTCGAAATTGTTAAAATTGAAAGTATTTTAGTTAACGTTATTTAAAACGGCCAGCCGAGAGAAACGACGGAAAACCAATCGGTAAAAACCGGAGAAATTACAAGTTATGTATTTTTTGGCTTTTATTACTTCCATTCTTCGAGTTCGTCTAGGTTTTCAACTTTATAACAGATTATCTTAAACGTCTTTTTATGGAACAGACTTTTTTAACGACGAAAACGTTATAAACGAAATAAATTTTTTAAAAGTAAAATCTTTACCTTTTTTTTGATTTTATCTTTTTCGCGCGATACGCGCGCTATTAGCAAAAGGTAAATAAGAGAATAGAGATATAAAAAGAAAAAGAAAACCCCTATTAACTTAAGAATTTATCCCGCCAAAATCGCAATATAGGTACTTTTTATTAACGTAAAAACTACAACAAGCTTTACCTTTAACAATAATACATTTCAAACGGTTAGCACAAAACTAAACTAAGTAACGAGGTATATTTATATCAAATTTATTAATAAATAAGAACAAAGCTTGAAAACAGTTTAGGCTAACGTTATATTTTTTACATTTAAAAAGACGATCGGACATCATGATAATGTATAGAAAAAAAGTTGCTTACTAAAAGCTACTAACAAACAAACAGACCTTTAAAGATAAAAGTCCTAGAAAAAAAATCGTATTAAGTTTTAAAAAGCTAAGAACCCAGGAAACGGTTAGATTAAAACTTTAATATCTTTAATCCAAAATGTTACGTAATAGAATTAATCGAAAATAATCTGTTCGATTATAATAAATTAATAATTAAAGGTAGTTAACTTGATTATATTCGATAAATAATTACATAAAAGCGGTTCCGTTATTAATATAAAAAAATATATATAGTTATATTTATTATTCCGTATTTTAAATAACGATAACTTTTAATATAATTTAGTTATTTAATATATTCTTGACATTATAAAACGTACTTAAGTTATATTTTTATTATATAAACGATATTATATTCTTAATAATACAAACCTGTACGTTTAGGGTTAATAATTAATTAACTAACTTAATGATTATATTATACTAATTTCATATAACCAATTAATAAAATATATAAATCTCGATTGAATAGTAATATTGCTTTATTTAATGTGCTGTATCAACCCTGGTCAGCCGATATAATATTTAATTTTTAAATTTACGGCTCCGAAATCGATTAGGGCCTTATTTTACGCCCACGTAAAATTCACACTATTTCGAAGTTATGAAATGCTTTCGGTTCTTCGAACCTGTTTAGCACCGATCGAGGCTCCAAATCGAAAACCAATGCATCTATATAGGTAACGACCTGTAACGGTCGAAACTGCCTAGTTAAAGTTATGCCGAAGAGTCGGCATAGTACCTACCCATAGAACGTCGAAAGCAGCAATATGGTACCTCTATATCTCCAAGCAATCCCAAGACTGCCGATGGGATGTCCTAGGTGGGAAAAAATGGTATGTTTAGAGATCAGAAAAACTTAGCATCACGAAGATGCCACCCATTGCCAGAGTATATATCAAGTAAGTGATGTATTCTTAAAGTTATCTCAATACTAGACAGTTTTTATTTATTTACGTCAGGTTCTTCTTTAACTATAACGTTTCGAAGCTGTTATCTTTATCTTATCAGAAAGTACATCCTTTAATAAAAAGCTTATATTAATCATATTATATAATTAACTACTTACTTAGCACAGCTTTAAGTGATAATAAGAATTACCAGGTATAAATGTTCACCATACAGTTTTAAAAGGCAAGAACTATTTAACAATAAGTGATTAAACGTAATAATCTCCTTTAAGGCGCTATCGGGGACTATTCGTATGTATTGCTCTTCTCTGACTGTGGTACCCCGGAACACTCGATAATGGCCCCTGGACCCTGGAATTCATTAACTCAAAGTATAGAAACGCATTGCAACATGGGAGGCTTGCCGCAGCGGTTGCTGGATGGTCTAGGCTTAAAGCTGATCGAGCTCTAGCGCGAGCTCCAAAGATGGGAGGCCTCCTTTTTCAGTGTCCGAGTTAGCTGATCTTCAATTTATCTACCACCCAGATAATTCCCGAAAGCGCCACCACTAAGTCCGATAGACGGAAGTACGCGGGATGGGATGACAGTTCATGACTCACGAGGAGCTCGTTGTTCGGCATCCCCTCGGGGTCTGGGCATAGCGATCAGGTACGTGTCTCGGAAGCCATGAACCCCTGGGGAGGCTCCGGAAGAAATCGACCACAAGGCAGTCCCCTCGCCCTAGGACATGCATGGCAACCCCCAACCCGAGAATTTGGACAGAATTCTTGGAGAGGAAGCCCTTAAGCGAGTTGACATCTCCTGAAGACCCGACCATGAGGGTCCGGGAATTTACCATCCCGCACTGGGCAAGAATGCAGCATTAATAATTGCCGACAGATCCACATTAGCGTGTTTCGTGAAGTTGGTATATACAACGACATTTCGCCGGTCTATGCCAGGTTGGACTCGCCAAGCTCTGTGGCGGTCATGGGCGATAAATGTGACTACGGAAGACATCGTCATTCTCCGAGCGGACAAGGTGAGAGATTCAGTAAGCTTACATGTCCATCCCGAGAATCTACCCCAGGTTTCTCCCGGACAGGCAACCTCTAACCGCGTATGCTGGACAGTGACGGCCGAAGCCTACAAGTTTTATTGGGTGTTCCCGAAGAAGATAGCGAGCAGTACCGTCAACGAGGCCCAGGGCGTCAGCAAGGTCGTGTAAGTTACAAGTTTGACTGTTTTTCCCTCACAGCATGCCTTGACTTGGTTACTGTCCGGGAAGTTTGCTACGGAAAGACGAGCAGCTATCATGCTACCTCGAAACTGCCGAGTTCTCTATCCTCGTGTCGTCTCTTCCAATTCTCTGGCAATCCTTGTCACAGTGTAACCATTGAGCTGTAGTAAAATGTCGGTTTTGACTTCAGTTTCAAGTGCGCAACCTCCAGGTGAACATCTGTTACAATGCTAGGTACCTTGAGGTGAAATCTCAAACCCTTCAGACATCTCCCCAGCTTACAATGACGGGTCTATATAGACTTAGGTGGCAAGACATTCCACCTTCAAAGGTTTTATTAGCAAACCCCGTTGCATCCATAGACTCTCTATTAAAGCAAAGCCAAGTAAAAAGGATGTGCACCCGCAAGGCGTTGTTCAGCCGTCATCGTTTTCTCTCAGCACATAGGCTACTGTGGAACGTCGTGTATCCTGTAGGTCGCGGGTAGGGATCGAGGGAAGGGGGCTTTCTTGGCCGTCCTTTTTGCCAACCTGCCTGTTACGTTTCCCCCTTGGTCGACGCCCTTTGCCCTAACAAACCTGTTTCTGTTGCTTGGAATATATTCCACTCTGCCTCCCCTCCCACGTGGGTCTGGCAAGGAGAACCGAAGCCAACTGGAGACTCTAAGGCAACAGCCAGTCTTCCGGGATAGCTGACGTCAAGAAACATTCGAGTTCAGACTGTCGTGACATGCCGGCGCAGTTCCTACAACCATGAATAGCATATGAACAACAGCAGCGACGCGGAATAAGTATCGAAGAGAAATCAGCTCACGTACAATGCGGAAACAAGACGGGTGCAGGACACCAAGCGTCACTGGTATTCAGACTTATTATGCTATGGACATCCTAGACATCTTGCTGGAGCGACTGATCAAGGTATAGACGGCTCCACCGCGGTCCCACGACAGGCAGGGACAAAGGAAGCCGCGAGCAGCCACTTCGCCTAGAGATCGTAAGCAGATCGACAAGGCTGGGCCCTGGAGAAGATTGAGGGCCGAATTTGTCCGTGTATTGTACTATCACAGGGGCCTAAACCTCTAGCCATCCTGTGCTCTCTATACCCTGCCAACGCTTGCTGCCATAACTATGTTAAAACGGACCCCAGCTATGCCCATCTAAAGTGAATTTTGATCTTCAAACGCCGTCCTTTCTAAACTTCCATTAATCCATATACATGGGGTCACCGCTCCCTCCAGTTGGCACCACCGGCCCGTAGTCGCCATTAGTCATTAGTCCGAGTGCTGGCCCGTGCGGATTGCGGGTTCGCCCCTGCACAACGGCGGCCGAGTTCATGTTAGGCATCGGCTGACGAGCGCTGGGCCCTCCAGTCTTGGCGTTGTTGCCATTGGCGGCAAAGCGCCCGTCGGTAGTGGATGGCAGACGCGGGTTATGGACTTGGGTTGGCGGCAGATCGAGGTGCTGCTGTTGTGGTGGGTGTGGTGTCGGTTTGCTAATGACTGGCGTTGGTGCAAAGTGATCGTCTTCATCCATTTCTGCGTCGGCATCCTGGTCGCTGTTTTCCTCGTTTGCCAGAGACGCAGGCGTTGTCGTAGCTGCCGCTGGTGTTGCCGATGTCGTCGTCGTCGTCTTTGATGATGTTGCCGCAGGCCTCGATTGGCCATTGCTGCTCCCGGCTAGTGTGTCCACCGTCGGCTGGTGAATCAGCTGACCTCCCGGCTTGGTGTGCTTGCTTCCCAAAGCCGAATTAGGAGCCGGGGTAGCAGTAGCGCTCGTGGGAGTTGGGGTAGGCGTCGTTTGGTCTAACGTCCTCTGGGCAGCCATGCCAACCCCTCTCGACGAGACAATGACCGCTTTCCACCGTTCTATGGCCCTAGAGACAAGCATGTTGAGATCAACGTGACGGTCGTCTATGCCAAGGCCGACTCCTCGGTGTCCCTTGGCACCCAGGTCTGACCAGTACGTGATGAGGGATTCTTCGAATGGGATAGTCGCCGGGGGCATGATTCTGAACTCTCTCGGCTGCTGTAGGCGGTTGAGTTGCTCAACCTGGGTCTTGAGATTTGCGCATTCCTGCTTAAGTAAGCGGTTCGCCTCCTTTAGCCTCTCGACATCCTTCTGCCTCCTCCCCACGCCCCTTGCCAGTTCGAGGCCCCAGAGCTCGCTCTTCCGCTGAGCGGACAGCTGCTCCCACACGTGATAGGTCGAATGTAGATGCTCGTCTATCTGCCTCTCCAGCGATGCGGCCGTCTGTTCTGCCTTCCTGACGTTCTCTTGTATGTCCTTGGGAAAGTGTGCATTGGATGGAGGGTGGGTTAGGTCCTCTGATGTTGCCGTGGTGGCTATGGCACAGGCTACCCTCCATTTCCTGAATTCTTCCTCGAAGTAAGCACGCAAGGCTTCATACTGTTTCTGGGCAGGAGGCTGTATGGACCACGACGTCGAGGTTGAGTGGGGCGTAGAGGAGAATAGGGTCGGCGGGGCCTGGAGGCACTGGAGGGTCAGAGCAGGAAAGTCGAGGGAGAGAGGGTCAAAGTCGAACGGCATGGAATTCATGTCGATGTGTTGCCTGATGGTGAGGTAATTGACTTGTTAGTGGATCACGAGAAACAGGGATGCCGTCACGCCCGAAAGGCGGACTGGGGCGCAAGGGACTTACTTTGCGGCCCTCCACGAGCTCAAAAGTTCCCTCAGCGCCAACTCGGCGGCCCTCGCGGTATCCATCGTGTCCGTCAGCCTCTGTCTCGCATCTAGCTGTGCTTTCTGGGTGACCCTGCTCGGGACCCGCTGAGGCCCTGGTCTCGTCGTAGTAGTGGCGGTCGTGGACGAATCTTGGCTCGCGGATTCATCCCAGTTGGTCCTCAAGTCCCCGTTTGCATTGGCAGTCCCGTTTCCGCTGTTCGGCGGTATGTCATTTATGACGCCGGTGGCCTCCCAGGTCGGTTGGAAGGGGTACTTTGAGACCTGATGATCTACGAGAAACTGGCCGTCCTTTGGTATTGCAGGAGCCGGGCCCAGACCGGGTCCCCTGCTCGGCTGTTCTGGCAAGGGACTCTTCTTTGTGGAGGTAGAAGACGAGGCGGTTGGGGTCCCCGGAGTGGAGGCATCTCGGCGGGTTAATGAACCCCTAGGTTGGCGCCTCGTGATGCTACCCCGTAGCTTCCTTATGGCTTCGACATCGTGGATTCCATCGGGGGCCTTTGGGTTCTTCTCCTTGATGTAGAGGTCAAGATGCCTCCCTAGGGACGATGACGTGAAAGCCTGGCCGCAGTAAGGGCAGGATCTATCCTTAGGAGCACTTTTTCTAGCTTCGGCCGAGGATTCGATGGTGCCGTTAGCGTTGCTGCTGCCGCTGCCGCTGCCGCTGCCGTCGCCGTTGGCGTTGGCGTTGGCTGCCACCTCAGACATGGCTACGTTAGGATCAATCGGCTAATAACAGTAAATAGGCAGTCGTAGGGTGTTGACAGGCGAGGCTTGCTATTTACTCTCGTTGGAAGAAGGCTAATGGGTGACAATGACAAGAGTTATCAGTGTCAAGCTGTGGCCCCCGAAGGACAGGCGTTGAAGCTCCCCCATCCGCTTTTCACCTACTCCTGAACGCTCGGTATAATAGGCCACGTCAGAAGCCGCAAGTGAGAACGACGTACAGGTGGACGGGGTCTTTCGATTGCCGGCGACTTGAGACCTTCGGGGTGCGTATGAGAATGTGTATCGATCGCTGTTCGAGTCGCTCCGGGAGAGGGGAGGTATAGTGGGAGGATGTTATTATATTACTGAGTGTGTGGTGGTTAATGGCTGGAACTCTGAGCTTGGGACTTCCTCCTTCAAAAAAATAAAGTGGAAAAAGGAATAATTAGATTTTCGACACTTCTTCTCCCTTCGATACTTCTTCCTTTCGCTTTTGTTTTTTCCGTTTCCTTCCTCGCCCTCTTTTTTGGCTTTGGTTTTTACATTCCCCTTATTTTCATCTCTCGTTGTAAACATGGAACAATTGAAATCTTTCCCTTTGGAGTTGGGGTGGCCTATTTTTTGAGCGGGCCGGTTCAGGGGCTGCAGGTGCTAGATATGAACCGGGGCTTAGTTCCCGCAATCTAACCAAAACTGAACATTAGAAGCTTCGCACCCTTGGAGAAGGAGAAGGAGAAGGAGAAGGCAATGTTGGCTTCGAATCATGAGAAAAAAGACACATAATATTCGACAACGAATGAACTATAATGTTCATATCAATCAATTCACAAGCCTTCCAGGAATTGAGAACGTCCTCGGTCCGATCGATGACACTATTCATATGGGCTTTTTATCTTTTGACCAGGACTACCTACCTATGTACGCTACATGTATGGACCTATCTAGGTTGGCACATGTCAGGTACCTGGCATCGGTACCATGTTGGTCTAAGTACAGTAGGTACGACACATAATTCAGACCTGGTAATATCCGCAACCATCTCTACCGGGTGTGATTCGTCTGCACATGTATTGCACCAACGTGTACGCGTCCGTAGCTTGTCATTAGGGTAAAATAGGTGGTCTGGTTTTGTTTACTCGCATTAATGCTGCTGACATGGCGTCCCTGACCGATCTCCCTGACCCGGGTCTAGAACTACCAGAGGTACCCATCTCCCTGCAGCTGCAGCCTTAGCATTCCGCCTACTACCTAGGTAGTAGGTAGGCATGTAGCACCTCCCGCATGCATTCATAGCTACGTAGTATCCGAGATACACTACTGTAGCTACCTAGGTACCTATGTAAGCATCTACGTACTCTGAATGCTTACTAAGGTACTAGCTTCTTCACCAAACAGCCCTTTATAAACTGCGCCACGCCGTATACCTTGTACTAGCATAGGCTATACGCATTACCAGGCACGGGTGGCACAATCCGGCACAGAAAGGGGCCGGCAGTGATGTACTTCGTGGGAACCGCAGACAAATTGGCTCTGCATATAAATCCGTGTATGTCAGACTGAACAAGAACATGTGCACGACGCTTTCGCAGCTGGGTCCTGAAGTAGGGAGCTACTGCGGCACTGTAGGCCAATGATGCGTCTTCCGGATCTCCACCCCGGTGTTATCCGCCGTTGGATCTGCTATGATTGGTGTAGATAGTCGTCTCTTTAGGGCGACTCTTTAGTAGGCATCGATTTATGTACCATAGTAAGTAAGTACAAGTGCGTTTAACATCAATAATCATTGGGCGCCTCTTATAAGCGTCTTACATAAGAGGAAATCAACGCCGTATGCCACCGGTTATCGGATATGCCGTTTAATCGCATGAAAGGGCTCGCTCCACTTTCGGTTATGCCTACTTAGTACTTACCTACCTACCTAAATATTCCTGCCGCCACCTACACTTCTTTTCCCCCGATAAACGCGGATCAGCCGCAGCAGCTCCGCACCCGCGGTTTTACACGAAAGCGCGACTGCAAAGCGAACCACCACTTAGATAGACCTTCGACTTCGCCCGTTATTCAGTTCCATTCTGGCCGAGCAGACCGCACACCCGTCCTGCCCAGCACCGTGCAAACGACGTCAAGATGCCGCCTGGTAAGTTACATCAATTACTAGGTGCTTACTTTGCGGTTGCGGCCAAGTCACATCGCGTTGCCGGTCGCGTAACTGCATCTTTCGCGATACGATTCCCCTTCCCTACCCTCAAACCGCCCGTCGCCCAAAACCTTCCTGACCTTTTCGGTGCAATTGGCTGACAGCGCATTCTCAATGGCAACTAGCAATCAGTGATGATGAACAATCGGACGTTGGCGACGTCAATGTCCCCGTGGCGCCGAAGCGCGCAAAGACGAGCGCGAGCTCGGTTGGCGCGAAGGATGAGGAGCCTCTTGATGCTGTTAAAGGAGATGTGGATCATGGCCCTAACGGTGATGACGGTGGCGCGGACGAGGACGAGGACGATGAGGATATGGAGGAGGGCGAGTGAGTAGCGTCTTCGCCCCCTCGTTTTGGGTGTCGGATAGCCATTAACTGTTGTTGCGCCGTGACAGGTATATCGTGGAGAAGATTCTCTCCCACATTGTCGATCCTGATGTAAGCACCCAATGAAGATGTCTCGTGGAGCCTCCGAGACTCGGGGAGAAGCTGCTCACCATCCATTCCATCAGGGTACAGTGAGATACGAAGTCAAGTGGGAGGGTTACGAGAAGAAGTCCGACCGCACTTGGGAGACAACCGACAATTTGAGGTAAGCCGCATCACGTCCCAGTCTCCAAAGATCGTGGGCTTGCTCGGGTTCGCGCCTAATAGCCTCGTCCTACTAGGGAGAACGCTTCCGAAGTACTCGAAGAATACCTGCAAAGCGTGGGCGGCGAGGAGAGAATCATTGAGGAGGCAAAGACGGCTATGAAGTCCAAGAAGCGCGGCCGGCCCAGCTCCTCGGCAACGTCAGCCAACGGTACTAAGAAGAGGCGTAACGGTAGCCATCCTGCTTCATCAACGCCTCCGGCTAGTGGTCGGCCTTGGAAACCGCCGGTTGGATCCTGGGAGGAGGAGATCGAGTCGATCGACGCTTGCCATGATGAGAATACGGGCAAGCTAATCGTGTACCTCACGTGGAAGAACGGCCAGAAAACGCAGCACGATACCAAGGTCATCTACCAACGATGCCCTCAAAAGGTGAGCACGAACACGCGCCGCTTTTGAGGCGCTCGGCCGTGCAGCGCAACCTAGTGACCGGATCCGTACTGGGTGCTAACGTGGTCATGGCAGATGCTGCAGTTCTACGAGCGACATGTTAAGATTGTCAAATCCTCATCAGAGATTGGCCAGACTGATGATTAGCAGTTCTGACGACGCGGCGGGTCCCAATACCCCACCGGACAAACGGAGCCCGTAATAGCAATAGTAATATACGGTAGAATCGGCCGAACCAGCGCGGGCCCCGTTGAGTTGGACAGAGTTTGGATGGTATGCGTGGAATACACTTCGGTATAGGCGCCGGACGGAGGTAGAGCGCGTGCGTCTTTTGCGTTTCAACGTACGTGCTCGATTATGGGGTATGGTGCAGGGAGAGGAAAGAAAAGGGTGTCGAACCCGGCTCCTGGGAGATAGGAGATTGCCCGGCGTCCTCCCTAGCTCGGGTGGTTCGGATGGCAGTTTTCTCGAGGCAATTGGTCGCTGTAGTTTATCTGGAGGGCCACGATATCGGTTCATACCTACATCCACACATATCGCGTTTTCTCTTCACAAGGTCTTGGTTCGCATGTATGCTGATCGTATACAGCGGTCAGGTACGCAAGTACCAGAATGGCTACACCAAGTTGTTGTAATGGCAGAGACTTGCTTTCGTCGGTTGGTGCCCTGGCTTTGCGGATACGCACGAGGGATACATGATATATGTTTCTCTACCTGCCCTGTAGATAAGTTCCATCATACATACTTATCCAAGGGGATCCGTCCCCGTTCCGGGTAACGCACGTGACGATGGGATGGTAGTATCAGTCCTTAGGTACCTGTAGGTACTTTACCATCCCTAGCCCGCCTGCGTTGCATCTAGGTACCCGCCTAGGCGGTTATTCTATTAGGTACCTAGGCATGTACCTCAGAGCACATATTTACCGGCCCCAGCCTCGTCAGATCTTTGTGGACCCACACCTGCCCCCACCATGACAACAGGGCCCAACTGGCTCAACCTTTCAGTTTGGCCAGCCTCGTTATTTATCGTGACAGAAGTGGCGGGGCAACCACGCCTATATGTACCTTGTGCATCGTGGGTAACTTCCTCTCACTCTCCAGTTCATGTTTCTATATGTCTTCTCTCTTCCATAATATTCCAGTCGAGTATAATTGACCAGTTGCCTGGAGAGCTCACATTCCAAATTTTTGATTGAGTCGATATTTACATTCATCTCATTCGTACTTAACCTCCTCACTCCCGCCATTCGCATTGGCACCGGCCGGCCAGAGTCTCCCTCCAACGGGGGACTGATCTTACTTAGCCTTCGGGCTGCTTCTCTGACTGGTTAGACTCTTGTCCGACGCTGCATGGCACGGCTTAATCGACTGACTGCTTGTTGTAGATCTGTTGCTTTATAAGTTCCAATCATCGCTTTATCAGGGTTGCGCTCTCAAGTGAACACCACTTATAAACCCTACCCTTCGACGCCAGCCCGAGCGTCCTCATTTCGTGCTTCTCTTGTTACTCACTGCGTTGTTCCTGGCTGTGAGGGTGGTTTTACCCATAGCGCCAGCTCGCCGCAGTCATGAAGCAAAACGATGTCATCGCGGTCATCATTATCATACTCTTCATTGTCCTTGCTCTCATAGCCTTTGGTATTTACCGGCTGGTCCACATTGCCCGGAACCAGGGCTCGGTGACGACGACGAGCAGTTCCGGGACAAGCGATGATATCGTCGACAGATGACCACGGGCTTCGATGCGCACATAGGCGAATCTCTTGCTTATTCTTCCCCCTCCGCTGCTGGCTATGCCAATCAACCATTGCACGTCTCTTGCGTCTCCCTCCACCTGCCCGGATCAACAGTCGCATGAGGTGTATAACATGCTGCTTGGGAGACTGCGCTTGAATAACTAGTGGTGGCCCACTAAAGCCAGGGTACTTCCCCCTTTACTTCATATTCTGGGAAGGGAAACACGCCCGACGACGGCATGATGTGATGTTTACGCCCTTGATGAGTTGGATGTTCACAGACAGCCGTGGGTCTAGCGGTGCGGGCGTATATTTGGTTGGCTGTGTATGGAACAGATGGGCAATCGGAACAACGTTTCGATAAAAGTACGAGTATACACGCTCGGGATATAATTGGCGTAGAGAAACAACTGTATATAAATGATATCCCTCCAATAGAACTTTTCATGAACCTTTCTCGAAATGAATGATCCAGACGTTATGATTTATGTGACCCTTCTGTTAAAGGACGTGCTCAATATACCTATATATATAAACAAAATTGTAATAATTTATACCTTAAACAAAGCAGTGAATGCCGCTGTCGAAACCCATGCAATGCTTGTGCATTTGGCATGGCCGCCCACCTTCATATTCTATGCTGTCTCCCAGATAGCTTGGTGCGAAGATAATCGGCCCGCCCCCGCCCGACAGGCGGAAATGAGAGCGCAACCTTGCTAGACGCCTATCAACTTGCTTGACCCCGAAGCATGTAACGGCGTATACAGAGCAGCTGTAGCATGCCACGGATAAGTGAGATAAAGCGGCCCCAATCGCGCTTGGAGGAGATTCAGTGATAAATCTCCTGACGGTAACCACGCAGAAACCGTCTTCGCCATATCTGAGTTCCGATGTCCTATGTGGGAAAGGAGCCACAGTGGCTGGGAAACTGGGTTTGCAACTAAAATACCCTCCATCAAAAGCAATTGCAGCTGCGGCCGGAGGTGTTGTGGTGTACGGACCTTCGTCAGCCTCCGCCCCCCTAGCGCCCTGGCTAAGCAACGAACCCTCCTATTGGTGCAACTCCATCAGAAGAAGAGAGTCCGCCGCCTTTTATCATCTGGAGCAGGGCAGGATTATGTGGGCCTCTGCGCAAACCACCCACCCCGTTCCCATTCGCCGGGCATATAGAGGCATTCGTCACGTTTATCGTCATTACAGATGCCATCTAGTAGAACATTCAGACGTCCGAAATCGATGGGCTTTACGATCCAGCCATCAAAACCCGCTTCGATGTATTGTGGTCTCTCCTGTTCAACAAGGGATGCGGATACGGCGAATATGGGTATCCTCCCATGCCTGGCAGCCAACGAGGATAGACCCGCACATTGATTTGACGTCTCGAATGCCCTGATGATTTTAGTGCTACTCAGCCCATCGACGATTGGCATCTGATACAGGCGAGTTAGTATTCATAGCATTTCACAACGTCAGAAGTTGACGACTCACCTGCATGTCCATCAGAACGACATCGAACCTCGAAGGGCCTTCTTTATAAACAGAAGCGCAATCCTCGCCGTTTTGAGCGTGACTGACTTCATGACCAATTTTCTCTAGACGTTTTTTGAGTATTTTATAATTGATAGGGTCGTCTTCCGCCACCAATACCCGCAGCTTTCCCGACTTCCGTGTGCTTGCTGCTTGGCCTTCGGGTTCGGAATTTCGAGGGGTCTCATAGAGAATCCTCGACGATGGGCTTGTGTGAGGGCTTTTCGGCTGCTCCAGCGGCTCATCAACCATCTTCGTAGGCCTAATGGGTGTCTTTGAGTTAGTAATTGAATACGCACCAGCCTGCGGCTCTTCTGTGGCATTGCGCATATTTACAGGGCCAGGGGCGGATCGTGGCACATTATTTGCTTGCCGTAACGAGGATCCCGAGCACCGGCTGGCAATTGACGAGCAGGAGGCGTCAGGTCTCTGTAACAATGTCAAATGGCCGCTTGAGTTGTGATGTCGATCCCTAGGCCCACGGCGTTGGAGATGGGCAAGATTGCCAGCAGGTGTGCCCACAGGGAAAGGTGTTTGGATAGCGTTTGTCAAGCGATCTGCGTCATTTTTATTAGTTCGACCACTGCCCCTGCTAGCCCTGCTCTTGTGGCTGCCAGTACTATCCGCCTCGTCGAAGCTCCTTCCCTCAGTGAGCGCGCGATGGGCCGCATTTGCCGAAGCCAGACTACTGCCGTATACCAGCGTTCTCTCTCTGGAATCAGTGGGGGCTGGCACCTTCGCAATCGAGGTGATGCTGGAGTTTGTATTTGAAAGCGCAGTAGCGTCACCGGCCTCGACGCCTCTCAGGGAGTCCTCCGTTGGCAAATCGAATGGTAACTGAATGACAAATCTTGATCCTTTTCCTTCCTCCGACTTCAAACGAAGCTGGCCATCCATATTCCGCACTATCCTGGCAACGATGGCGAGACCCAAGCCCAGAGTGCGGCTCGCACGAGGCTTCTTGACATCATCGACTGACGTCGACTCGCCAACATCGATGCTCACCTGCTCCAGATCATGGAAAAGGTCATCTAGCTTGTCGCTGCTCATGCCGCAGCCGGTATCCTGGACAACAATCTCGACTCTGATGCGGGACTGTTGCACCTCGGAGATATATGACTCGACTGTTACTGAGCCGTGGGCCGTGTGCTGCAGGGCATTTGCCGTTAAATTGGACACGGCCTGGCGCACCCGACGAAAATCGCCGCGCACGTACCTAGGTAAGCGGGGGTGTTCAGTAACCTCGTACGTGATGCCTTTTCGCTTCGCATCTACCTTGAACGGATCGGTTGCCTCTCGCAGACAGGCTGGCAAATCCAGGATTTCATCTTTAACCAGTTCCTGACCCTCTTCCGTTTTGGTTAGATCAAGCAGATCGTTGATGACATAGATCAGTGATTTCGATGCGGAGTGTGACCTTGCGAGGTTCTCACGCGTTTCCTGGTCGAGGGAACCCTCCATTGCGATTTCGAGGCAGTTTATGATGGCATTCAAAGGCGTGCGGACCTCGTGTGCCGAATTGGCTAGTAGAAGCTTAGTGAGATGACTACTTTGCAGGGCAGCCTGTTTCTGTCTCCAGACCTCGATGAACTTGCCTACAGGTGAATTAGTCTCGCGTAGTAAAAGGCCATAAACACAGGAGCCGGGCACCCAGGGGCTGGTACGCATACCATAAACCAAGCAGAGAACAGCTGCAGTCTCTACCTGCTCCTCAGACCACTCCCTACTTTGGCCAACTACAGTTTCATGCCATGCCTTAAAGCTAGATCGAGGCTCCAGATAATTCGATGTGCCGTCCCTGACGGTCTTTTCGTGCGGATTGCCCGCCCATCTCACCTCCTTGGCCTGTCCTTTACGGAAAAAGACAATGAAGTCATCGCCGCCAACACTCAAAGGGACATATAATAGGCCGGCAATGGCTTTGAACCCAGGAGGGTAGCGTAGGTCCGGAAAATCTTCTTGAATATTCTGTGTATTCAACACTGAAGTAAAACTCCTCATACGCAGATACTCAAGCATGACAAGGGCCTCTTGCGAGTGCTCGATCCTGCCCAGCACCTTCGTCTCGTCATTGATCGAGAGCATCCCGAAATCTGCGTCAAAAATCTTCAGCAGGTCTTCTGAGGAGGCGATAATGTATCCAGAAGGATTGTTGTCTGTCGGCACAGTGTTGATGAGCTTTCTCGCCTGTAAACGTGACGCATACGATAGTCGCTCGATGTTTCTTGACGCGGTATCGCCTACTAGGCGACACATCTTTCGAATCGGGAATGGGACGCGCATGCCCCTGGGGCCATAACTGTGGCACGCGATAAGCCCCCACAGCTCGTTGAAGGCGTTAACCGAGATAGACATCGAAGACCGGACGGCCATATTGGCTAGATATTTCAGGTGAATAGGAGACATGGCGCGGAGGTAAGCATGACTAAGGTCGAGCGGCCGCTCGAGGTCCTCAACCGATCTGCAAACCAACCTGGCGGATTCAAGATCCCTGTCGTACAGTAGTCTGACTTTATTGAGTTTATACAACTCGCGCGCTTGCTTCGGAATATCGGAAGCGGGAAAGTGTAAACCGTGGTAAAGGTCTCGTGTCTGGGCCGGATCGACTAGCTCGGTGACAACCTTACCGTTAAACGCGGCGTCGAACTGGTAGATCATGATACGGTGGAAACCCGTAAGCTCCTTCACGATGCCCACTAGGATTTTCAGGAACCTGTGGAGGTTTGGAGCTGACGCTAGCTGTTCTTGAACCTGGGACATGATGTCGAATACCTGCATAGCCCCAGCTTCCCCTTGCCTCTTGCGGGCGCTTCTGAGCACCCTTAGAGGTTTGCTGCTGATCTCAGTGCTTTCGAGAAGCTCCTCCATAGTGGGATTCTGGTAGAGTGTATCCTCGGGGACCTCTGGACTCAACTCGCCCGACGGGCGAAGAGGGTGCTCTTCATCGTCTTCGAGTTCAAACTCGCAGATGACGAGATCAGGGTGCACAGGGTTCACGTGCATTGCGCACCAGAGCTTGATGGTCCTTCGTTTGGGCGGCCGTACAGATATGCTGAAAACATCTGGCCCATTCGTGGCAGGATCCGTCTCATCGTCGCGGATGAAATCGATATGATCGAGAAGGTTATCCGCCTGCTCCTCGGTAAGGATGTCTGTGAAACTGCTGAGCTGGAAGAGCTCATGAGGCGAAAATCCTATAATTCTCTTGGAGTTTTCGCTTACGTAGCGAACCGAGAGATGACCATCAAGCTCCTTCTTCAATGCAACGAGAAGACCAAACGACTGGACCGCCCCCGGAGTGTGGATTGGTTCATCCTCGCACCGCTGAAGAGTCTCATCTCTACCGGTGATGACGGCGTGGCCATCATCCGTCATCGAATGGCGAAAGCGGATAGTGACCAATGCTTCATTGACGTCGGAGGGGGTTTTGCGACCAGCGGAATCACCAGCCGGGCTGTCTCCCGTAAGTAGGCGCACGCTTTCTCGCGTCACATCGGAAGCCTCTGACGCCGTGTCAGGATAAAAGGGCAGCGGGCCAACTGAAGCGTGTGGTTCTGCACCAGGGGGAATGCTGCCTATAGGGGCGCCAGGCAGCATGTCCTTCCTTCCAGCTTTCCCCATCCCACTACCCCCTTCCTCTGGCGACCCTAGAGCCGGGGAGGCGTACACGGGAACAGTATCAGCTCGACGGATGGCAGGATCATGTTCGGCGCGGGGATTATTCGGTTTGTGACGGGCAGCTCCAGCCGACTCTCTTCGGGGGAAGAAGCCGGGTTCGCCGGGGGTGTGCATCGTTGGCACATGCACAGGCCGAGACTTGTCGAGACTGACCACTGACCGGATAGGAAACACTCTGTCGGAAGGGCTTTCAATAGTGACATTACTCCTCTCGTAGCCGGCCTGCCTAGCGGAGCCAGCAATAGGTGGTGAGATAGCGTTGGAGGCGGAAGCAGAAGCAGGCGAACTACAGGGCCCCGCGGTGGACGAATGGCCCTGAGTAGGAAGCGGAGGAGATGTAGTATTTGCAACGGGTGTGTTACTGCTCAGAATCGGTGGAGTTGTTGGCTTGTTTTCGCTGTCCAGCTTACCCGCGGGTAAAGGAGAGACTATTTGACTGGGAGATAGATCGGAGTAGGATTGCGCATTCGCGTTGGGATGCAAAGACAACGTCTGATCTTGAACAGAGTTGTCCGGCGGCTCGAATGGCAACTTTGGCCCGGGTTCAAGTCCATGTTCATACTTGTTATTGGGCGAGTCCGAGCCGGACTCCATACTATGGTGGAAGAATAGATCTGCTACGACCCAGAACTCGGGTAATGCGAAACGTGATGGGCGGGCCTTGCGAGGATTGGATTCTAGGCGGTGGATTATCTTGTCGAGACCGTGTGGTGCTCCAATCTCATCAGTTTCATCGAATATACCACAATAAGACTTGCGAAACCCCCTTCATGCGCCCAAGAGCAGCAAGATGTCGTATTTATTCCGTTGCTGGTAAGGTACAAAGTCGTCGGATCCTGATGATGGGCTAGTCCCGTAGGGTCTTTAATCTTTTCCCCGTACATGTGCAGACGCCAAGTTGAAAACAGAAGCTACGTGGTTCTAGACTATTGAGAGACGGCAGGGCATGTGGTGGTCGGAGAGTGTCCAAGCCAGCAGATCAGAACCTTGCTGTGGTCACAGTAGACCCAGCAGACCCGATGGTCCAAGTAAGCAGACCAAGGGATGACGAGCACAACGGAGGGGAGTGGAAGAAAGACAAGATGCGTGGTACTGGTAGTGCCCTCGTTTTATCGTAGTGAGCTTGCGAACGGAGTTAACGAGGTTACTTACGTAATGTGTCTAAGATCCCGACTTCTGTATTTCGATCGTGGCACGTCCTAAGTAGGAAAGGTAAGGGAAGCATAGTATGCGGCCCGTGCATTGAATATACTGGTACTGTAGACCCGTCTCGTAGACCCTTGCCAATTTGTATGGCTCGTGCGAGACCTTGGAGGCCTTGGAAGCCCTGACTGACCGTCGACCTAGCTGCCCGTCGCCGGCCTGGCTAACTGCCGATTTAAAAGCCCTGGAAGCGTTGGTTAACCGTCGACCGGGCTAACCGTCGATTAAAATATATGAGCGGCTCCCCCGGGCGGGTGACCGGGGAGGGAGGCGGCGCAGTTATTTCACAACCAGCGACCTGGTTACCAGTCGACCTGGAAAAAAGAGGTCCGGAGCGTATAAGGCACGCGAAACCTGCGCTAGCACCCCGAACAAGCTGAATACGCGGAGCACCCTTTTTTTTTGCGGTAACGAAATTAGCAACGGATTTGGCCCTTAAAAGGAGGGCATATTGTGCTTGCCGCGGCGACGCGGTAGCCTCACGTGAAGTGGAGGCGGAGGGGAATGTGGAACCTTCATCATGCAGAAATCCAGAATCTGATAGTACGTACAAGGCAATTACCCAGCCTAGGACCTTACATAATGCATAATGATGATATGGGAACATATATATGTGTATACTGTAAACTGAGGGAGTGGATTATGTAATACTAGGGTATAAAAGCAAACTGATGGTGGGAGATCGTCACTGTTAGGCAGTCTCCAATACGACATCATTCCCAACCATTCATTGCTAAAATACATATGCATAATATTCATTCAATGGAACGTTAAGTATAGACGCATAGAATTTAACGTATTAATGATTTTCATAACGCTTTAATGATTGGTAGTTTTCTGCTAGCGTTTTACTACAAGTAATAATTGCATGTGGCGAGGCTTTATTCGACCTTTCCCTCCATTTTTCCTATCTTGGATATCATGACAAAGGACACTTGCATAGCACCAAAGAATTGGCCGGCGACGGTTACTTACCTCACGCAGCCCATATACTCGCCAGTTCTTGGAGAAGGTCAACGCCAGGCGCTAAAGGCCCGGTCTCCAGAACTCACGGCAGAAGTGCCCTCCAACCTCCCACGTGGTCCTTCTCCGGCAGTTAGAATCGTACCAATCGCTGACGCTTCGCACCCTGCATACCAGCAATCCGGATTGTTCGCCGCCCGTTCCATCCCGCCGGGATCGTTCATTGTCCCCTACTATGGCATAGTACACGCGTCACTTACTCCCGATGATGATGGGCAGAATCAGGGCCATGGAAAGTCCGACTACGACCTCTGGCTCGACCACGAGGCGGACATTGCAGTGGACGCAGAGAAAGCGGGCAATGAGGCGCGTTTCGTAAACGATTATCGGGGCGTGAGCGGCCGACCCAATGCGGAGTTCAAGGAATGTTGGGATAGTAGACGCGGTGAGAAGGTTATGGGCGTTTTTGCGTTGCCAGCCGGGAGAGCCAGGGCGAAGAAGAGCGTAGCAGGGATAAAGAAAGGTGAGGAGATACTGGTATCTTACGGAAAAGGATTTTGGGAGGGAAGAAAAGCTAGCTAGCGTTAATAGAAATCAATACCCTCGTTTTGACGGACTAAGCCTGCGAAGAAAACGTGCGAGAATGATTTATTTATATAACCGTTAACTTATTATACTGTTAAAAATAATAGTGTTACGGTTTATTATATAATATTATATTATAATAATAAGACGTACTATATAAGCTTATAACTTTTATAAGTTAGCGGTGTTTTTTACTATATTTAACTACTTAAATTAAAAAATGTACTATTTAATATTAATAACATAAAACGTATTATAAAAAAGTCGAGAATGAGTTTAATCGTTGAGGTAAAAAAACATATCTTAATATTTAATTTTAAAAGATTGAATTTAATATATAATATAACTGAATTAATCTTAAGAGCCTGATATTATAATAAACGCGCTCGAGCCGATATTATTACTAATTTGCGAAAATTAGCGCCGATTAAAAAACTCGTTTATGGAACGTATACTTAATTTAAATGTATAAACGTTGCTTATCCGGCGTTAATACGTTAAAATATAACGAATTTGCTGCTTATATACCGGGCTACCAGACGCGTTAAGGTTAATTAAGTATTTAATTTTAATAAAGGGTAATAAAAATTTGAAAAGTAGTTAAATCGGAAAAAATTTACTAAAAGATTTTAAATAAAAGTTTAAAAAGATTTTATAAATAATTTCTTTATATGTCGAACACATTTATCAAATATGGTATTACAAAAGAAAATATTTATAATTTCAATGAAATAAAGCTTTTAATAGAATTTTTTAGAGTAATCGATATGGTTATTACTAATGTTAAAAAGCGTGAAAAAATTAAATAAATTTACTAAGAAAAGCGGCAATGATATATAGTAATATAAATTATTAAATTTTAAAGTTAGGCCTTACTCTTATTTATTAATTTTACTAGAGAAAAGAATTATTTAGTTCTTTCGCTAATAACTTATATTTACGTAATTAAAAATTCTTATAAATAAAAACGACTAAACAATAAATATAAAAAATTTACAATAAATTAAATATTTCAATAAATATATTAAAGACGTATTAAAAATTCGTAACGGTTTTTATTTATTTCTGATAGTTATAAAAGTTATTATTTGATTAAAATTGAATATTATTATAAAACTAACAATAGTATTATATTTTATATAGCTATTTATTTTTTAATTTGTTTTAATATTTTAACGTATTTTAGCTTTTTATAATAAAACGTATTTATTTATTATATATTCAAAGATATATATAAGATTGTATTACTTATATTATTAAGAGAGATGTTATCCGCTACTTTGTATTACGTTCAAAATTATTACAACGATTAATAATATTAAATTCGGATTTGCAAAAGCAGGATTTAGCCTATTTGAATTTAATCCTATCTTTTCTGAGTTAGAAGTTTGATAGACCAACTGTTAAGTCGTTTATTTTAACTAATTCTATTATAGTCTTACCTGCGAAAACTTTTTAAAAAATATTTTAAAAATAATTCGATAAGAACGCTATTTAGAAAAAAGGTTAAAAATTATTAGGGAGGTTCGCTAATAATAATAATTTAATCGGTTAATTATTTTAAAAAATTATTACTTTTATACTAATACTTTTATTTTAGAAAAATGAAGTTTATTACGTAAAATAATTTATATCTTTGATAAACAATAAAAAGCAAAAATAAACCGCTTTAAAAAAAGAGACATTTATTATTAAATTAGAACTCTTTAAAGAAGACGTATCTGTGGAAAGAAAAATTAAATAAGATAATAGATTAATACCTTAATTTTTAAGCTCTATTACTTATTCCTTGTATAAGTTATTTTATTCCGCTTTTATTTACGTCTATTTATCTCAGTATTTTAAAATTTTTCGCTTTTCGAAATAACTAGGCAAATTATCGCCCGTACTTCTTTAACATATAATATTTTAAATTTTAAATATTAATATCTATTAACTCGTTACTATTTTTTTTTAATTTCGTTTAACGTACTATATAAACGAGTTGTACATACAAACGAGTCGTATACTTTTTGGTACATCGCGATAATAAACTCGAATTAAATAACTAGAACATATTAAATTAATTTAAATTAATTAGATTTTTCGTCGTTAAACGCCTCTATATCCTCCTTATAAGTACGCGCATTATGTCCGGGTTTATTATAGACGCTATATTTTCGTTCTTTCGTTTAAATCCTTTTACGATAATCTTTTTCGGTCGTTATTAGCCGTAATTATTTATTACTACTTTCTTTCGTAACGATAAAAGTTTATACTTTTTTAAAGGAATTTTTTTTAAAAAAAACGTGTATTTTTAGTTTGCCAGCGTTTATTAAAGATATAATTCGTTTTATATAATAAGCTATATTTTTTATATAAAAGCCGTTTTAGTATAATAATATTAAGTTATTTTTTATTAAAAATTAATCGATTCGATTATTTTTGTTAGCGAATTATCTTAATAAATTTTGATTTTTTCTAGTATGTAACGTCCCTGTTAAATTGTTTTTGTATTATTTCTGATAACTTTTATAATTAAAGAAATAACTGAATTAATAAAAGTAAATAGAAAAATAATTAGTATAAATATAATTAAAAGCGAATAAAAGAAGTTCTCTATCTACGAATTCAAATTTAACAGTAACGGTCGTTATAGTAACTTTAAATATATCGTAAAAACTGGTAATAAAAATTTTCATAATAATATAAATAATGTAACGTCGCATAAAACTTTTAATATATAACGAATAAAAGCGTTTTAATAAAGTAAAATAAAATAGGTTGAAAAGTTAAAAAGAATTAGCGCGTATATAAAATATAATAATATCGTAATTAATATAATATTTTTCAAATTTTATCAAATAATAGTTTTTGTAATTATTAAAAATTAAAAATATTTCGATTTTTTCGTATACCTTTAAATATATTAATTAAAATATTTAACCCATTTTAAACTTAATTTATTTATCGTTTAGCCGTAATCGCTTATAGTAAGTTTTTAATCGGGTAAAAGTGAGTTATCGGCGAACTAGCGAAAAAAGTAGTTTTTTTCTAGTAAGAATAATAGATAAAAATAAGACCTAACTTTAAAAATTAAATAACTTATTTATATTTATTACATTTTTTAATATTAATAATAACAATATCAACTACGATAAATAACCTTTTTTATAATATTGTAATTTATGATTATAACTCGAATAAGATTATTTTATTTATAAAACGCTTTTAAAGTTTTTATATAAAATTTTTTAATAATTTATTTTTTTTAATTTAAACGTGTTTCGAATTTCTATTACTATTTAATAAGGCTAAATACTTAATTAATCTTAATATATCCCGCAACGGGTTACGTAAATAATAAATTTGTCATATTTTTAATATGCTTATGCAGAATAAGAAACGTTCGCGTATTTAAATTAAGAATTCGTTGAATAATCGTTTTTTTTTTCGATCGATATTAATTTTTATAAATTGGATACGGTATCGGACCGGGCGTATTTGCCGTTAACTCGCGTTGCTAAGGTAGTAAATAGGATTTGATAAATAAAATTAAGTTTTCTATAACTAGATTTAAGCTTCCGTTTTTTAGTCTTAACGGCTAGGTTTATTTTCGTTTTTTTATAAGCCGCTCCATATTGTAATTATTAAGAAATAAGTAATTAAAGTTAAAAAGTAAAAATGATTAAAAAAAGTATACAGCTCGTTTATATAGCATGTTATAGTACTTTTATAATTATTATATTATTTAATATAAAGTTTTACAAACATCGATTACCGTAATTTTCGCGAATTATATATAATGGAAAATTAAAATTAAAAGTGAACTTTTTAAGAAATATTATTCGGCTTAATAAAAATATTCATATTTTTCGCTTATCCGATAATTTCATAGTATTTAACTATGTTAAATAAAACGAGGTTATTAAAATATTATATATACGAATTATTAATATCGTATATAAATTTCATAACATATTAAGTTATATTAACAATAGTAACTCGAGAAATTATTATAAAACGATTAAGCTATAAAAATTAAGAAAAATTCGTAAAACCTTTTATACGTACTTAAGATTTATTCTAAAGATTTACCGCGTTAAATTTTACGTTTTTGAAATTATATTAATCAAACCGAACCGTAAAAGTAACGGGCGTACAATTTATTAAAATTAAAGCTTAATAGCAATTACGTATAAAATAAGGTTTTATAAAATTATAATATATAATTTATCTTAAATTATAAAAATTACTAATTAATTAGCGTTTTTAAAAGATTAAATATAATATTCATTTTACGAATGAGATCGTATAATAATTAGTATATATTTAACTTAAATAATAATATAACTTAAAACTAGTTATATCTTATATTAATAAATTAGAGTTAATATTAAATAGCTACGTTATAAGATAGTAGCTAGCTAGTGGATAAGATACTCGACGATACGTGTTGTCAAAAGTTCTAGCATCTCTAAGTAGGTCAGCGATGATTTATAAAATGCTAACCTAATAACTATTATATGTAGCTTTCTATACTATATAATAACGCTCGATATTCTTCTCTCCCTTTAAGCTTCTTTTAATTAAGATGTTCTATATATTATATAATTAGAGTATGAACCCTATTACAATTTATTATAAAAGAGTTTAAGCAAAAAAAGAAAAATATAACGTTTATAAAAAACCCGGATATATTATAGGTACTTATAAAAAGAGATAAACGTACTTAGTAATAAAAAATCCGATTACATTAAATTAATTTAATATATGATACTTACTTAATTCGAGTTTGTTCTTATGACGTATTAAAGAAGATGCCGCGAGCTTATAAGTACTACGAACTTATGTCATACGTTATATATAAATTTATAACTAATTATTTTCTTTACATATAGCTTTATATTATAAAACCTCTTAAAATAATAAATATAACTGTATATTTTACTCTATTAGGAGGGATAAAGTTTATATATTTATAATATTTATAGTAATTTATCTTTGTATTATTTATTTTAATTATTTATTATTTGTAAAATAGTTTAATTCATTATTAGTTTAATATATATATTATATAATATATTATATAATATAAAATTTTATAAACCAGTTGCTCGTTTCTTATATATCTACTTTCAGATTTAATATATTATTTATAACTTTACGAAAAGGTAAATAAATTTAATATTATTTAGTATATAAATTTATTTTCGAATTTAACTAGTTTTTATAATTCTACTACTATATTTTCCATTATTAAATATTATATTTATATCTTAAGTAAAAGAACTAATACAATGTAAAGATTATTTATATTTTTTATATCTTTTAGAAATAATATATTAATCGAATTCTTTTAAATTTTATAAATAATCAAAATTTAAACATATAAAAAAGTAGGTTCGATTTAAGGATTAAAAAGATAAATTAAGTTAACGTACTATATAAGCTCTTCGCTTATACAAGCTCACTATTCTTTTTTAATACCTTATAACTACTCAACCTTTATTGATTTTTTTTGATAATAATAATATCGGAGCTCTTATAAAAAAGTAAAAATAATTAAATTATTAAAATTAACAAACGAAACCTAAAACTTAGTTATAAAACTTTTTATTTGATATATAGTATTTTCGAATTTACTTTAAAGAGTAGATATAACTATATAACTTGTCGAACTGAAATTCATTTTTGATTTCCGAAAATTAACACCGACTAAAAAAAAGAATAGTTAATTAATTATATTCTTAACTCAAAAGCTCGAGCGGTTTTTATCCAGTGTAGATATATTAAAAATATAGCGAATTTGTTTTTTACGTATTATATTACAAAACCCGTTAAAGTTAAATAAGTATTTAATTTTATTAAATAGCTAAAAAAAACCCTTAACACGTATTTAAAGTAGAAAAATAGAAATTTTAAAATATTATATAAAATGATAAAGATATTTTATAAATAGTTTAAATTTATTCAAGTTATTATTATAATATAGAATATTATAAAAAATGTTTATTATTTTAATAAAACTGAATTTTTGATTAAAAAAGGTTTAGAACTAGTTAAATAACTCTGAATATCGAAAAATTTAAAAAATAAAATATAATTTTTTAATAAAGTATATTGTTATTTATAATAATGATAAAAAAGTATTTAATGCTTTATTTTTAAAATATGTTTTTTATTAGGAACTAATTATAACATTATATTCAATAATAATAGTTAAATATTAAATGAATTCCTTTAAAACAGGTTTAATATTTTAGTTAATATATTTAAACATAAATCAAAAAATTAAAACTTTTTTTATTTTTAACTACTATAAACATTATTATTTAATAAAATTCTTAAAATTCTATAGTAATAATAATATTATTTTATTATATATACCCGCGTAATTTTCGTATCAGTTTTAACCTTTTAACTTTTTTTTATGAAATAAATTTATTCGTTATATATTAAAACTTTATTACGATATTATTATATGATATAATCCGTACAATGAATATTATATCTAATATTTTAATGCTATAAAGTCTTATTTTATACGTAGTTATAGATAAGCTTTAATTTTGATAAATCTTATAGTTATAAGTTTAATCATTTGGTATAATTATATAATATAATTTAAGAAAAGTAAGACTTTACACGGTAAACCTTAAAAATAAATCTTTAATATATATAAAAAGTTTTACAGACTTTCACCAGTTTTATAGTTAGAAATATTAAATATTAACTAATAAAAGTATTAAAATTTTTTAAGTAATTATTACTATTATAACTTAATATACCACGAAACTCGTACCGGCAAAATTTTTAATAAAATATTTTTATTTAAAAAAATTCAATTTGATAAAGTTACCAAGTAAAGGAAAAATATTAATAATTTTATCAATATAAATAATATCTTTTAAATAATTTACTTTTATTTTTTATTTTCCAAATATGATATTATTTGTAAAAACGACGATAATTTATTTTTACAAAAGTTTATATCAAATACTATAATAATTAAAAAAGTATTATTAGCGAAAGTTTAAAATTTTTTTAATAGGTTAACAGATATCGACGTTCAAATTTGAAACGTTATAAACTGGAGGAATACGAGCGATGGTTTGCCCATTTATTTTAAATAGCGAAAAGCTTATAAAATACCTAAAAAAATCAATAAAGATAAAACCTGCAAAAGAGAGAAGTAGTAAAATCTAAAAAGTAAAGTATTAATTTATTATTTTATCCAGTTTTGTCTATAAAGTTACGTCTTTTTTAAGGAGATTTAAATTTATTATAATGTTTAATAATATTACATTTGGATTTATAAAATTAATTTCGTTTTATTTGATTTTAATATCGCTTTTTAAAGCTCGAAATTATTTTAGCTATATTTACTTTATTTATCTTCTTATTAATCTCTGTCGATGTTATTCGTTTTTCGTTCATAAAAACTTTTAAAAATATAAGATAAGTAATAAACTATAAATATTATTATTAAAAATATTTAAAAATTACTAGAGTAATTCGTAAATAAATATAGTTAAATCAGTTAATCTTTTTTATAAAAAGTAACTTATTATTTTTATGCGAACTTTTTTTAAAGAAAAAGTTATCTATTTACGCAAAATAAACTACATTTTAAGCAAATGTTAAAGGATTAAAAATAAACGTTTTTAAAAAAAATATATTTATTATATAAAAAAGATAAACTTTGCTAACTAAAAACGAAAAAGTTGATAAAAAAACCTAATAACGGCTAAAAATAAGCGTAATAAAGAGGTTGAAATAAGAAAATATAAATATAGCGTTTATAGTAATTTTAAACATAATACACCTACTTATTAAAAAACCTATAAAAACGTATAGTAAAAAAGAATCCTATTATTTTAAATTAATTCAAAATATTATATTTACTTAATTTGAATTTATTTTTATAAGGTGCTAAAATATGAATAATAAGTTTATATAAGTGTTAAGCTTTTATAATACGTTATTTATTAATAAATAATAAAGTATTTATTTTAAAATTTTTAAAATATTATATTATATATTGTTAAAATATATGTTAAAGTTTTAAACTTTTAACATATTTTTATAATTATAAAAATTTATTATATATCGTTAATGTTTTATAAAAGAGAGCGAGTTATATTGAAAAAAGAGACGGTTTTAGGTACTTTTTAATACTAATTTTAAAGCATTTAATAATAACATAGAGTATTATTTCAAATTAATTTTCTTTTTTTACTTGATGTATTTATAGCTTTAGTATAAGTACGCCCATTATGTCCGGGTTTGCTATAAATGTCATAATTTTATTTTTTTCGCTTTAATCTTTTTACGATAATTACTTTTAGTTATTAGTTATTAGTATTTTATATTATTATTTACTTTTTATTTTGCCGTTATTAATAAAGTTCGATCGTGTTATATAACGTCTTGTATAAGTACTCGTAATATATAGGTAGATGTAATACTTTGTAATACTTTATAATAATAAACTTCCTTAACTTAATAATAGTATAGTATATTAATTTAAATTAGTTGAATTTTTTTGTTAAATATATTTATCTCCTTAAAGGCTATAGAGCGCTAGTTATAACAATATTTTGCTAGCTTCTCAGCGATATTTTTTTATTCGCCCAGTTAACCCAATTATCTTCCGTAAGAAAGATTACCTTTAGCTATACCGATTCTGTACTATAATATAAGTATTAATACTGATTATTATTATAAATTATAATACTGTATTTTAAAAAACGAGATATTATATATTAGGCTAATTATAGATTCACAACACTATTACCTATATTTTGAAGCCCTATTCGCCGCGTACCGCGATAAAAATACCTCAATTAAGCCTAACATTTTGAAAAGAATTTCCTTAAAACTTAATAGTACTAATTAAAAAGTATTTCTATATTATTAATACGAAAAAGGCCCCTTAAAGCTTTTTAATACTCCTTAAAAATTAACTTGAAATGTCGATTGCCTTTATTAATTAATATTTTATAAAATAAAATCTCGCTTCGATATAATCTTTATTTAATTTTCTTTTAATTTTATAAAATAAAATATTATATATAAGACTTATACTACGTTATATCGAAATTTATAATTTTATTTAAATTAAAACCTCTGTTAATTCCCGAATTTTATACCGTTTATATTAAAATTATATTAATAAATAACTTAAAATATTATAACCGTTTTCTCTATTTTATTTCTAAAAAACTTTCGGCCAGAAATTTTATATTTACTCCTTGCTTTAGACTTTTTTCATACTGATAAGATCCGTTCTATCGCTGTTCATCTAATATTAAAAAAAATAAAACAATGGAATTATTAATATCAGCGATTTAATTCTCGTTATTATTAAGCGTTAAAATTTTTATCTTTTAATTAAAAAATTAATAAATTGTTTCATTATTCTATTACTTATTTAAGCCGTACTTATTATTGCTAAGTCCTTTTCGCGTAATTATAAAACAACTATAATAAAAGAATCCTCAAGAAATATATAATACGAAAAGTTATATATAATTCTAAACTTATTTAAAAAATAAAAACTTATATATTAAGTTAAATTCAATAAATTATTATCTTTCCTATCGATTTTCCTTATTTTTATCTATTTAATACTTATAGAACCTTTGCCTTTACTTAAATAATAGTCTGTTTATACTAAAAATAACCTAGGATAAGTTAGAACTTAAGTCAAAATATTACGGCCTTGTCCACCATAGACAGCTCCAGTACATATACAGCTATAGCACCAAAAATAATTGCCAAAAATTGTGATTATTTTACCGATCTTTTGCCCTAGTAGCGGAATAGCTAAGGTGCAGCCGTAATATTATGATCGTAAAAAAGTAGGTAATATTACTAATACTAGGTTTAATCCCCAAACTGGCCGTTGCTTACAAGGTTTTCCTAGACGTATATAGGGTAGTACGAGATAAATTTTAGGAGTTAGGCAGTTATTACAAATCCCGCTGATAAGATTTGGGTATCCCTTATCGAAGTAGGTATTTCGAGATTTAAAAGTTAAACTTTCGGAAAAAGAACAGCGTATTATAGCCTTATCTACCGTAAATAACTTCAGTACATATATAGCTGTAGCACTAAGAATGATTGCCAAACATTGCGATCATTCCATCGATCTTTTGCCCTAGTAGCGGGATAGCTAAGGTGTAGCCGTACTACAAAAAGCCTGTATCGTCGGTTTTAATCAGAATTATAGTATTAAAAAATAACCTAATATTATACCTTACGATATTTTTATTTATATTAATATTACTTTTTAAAATGTAAAACTTAAAAATCTTCGTTTATAGCTATTTAACTTATTTATTGTAACCTTTAAAAAGCAACCTAAGTTAACATTTTTAATTTTAAACTTAAAACCGGCGATAAATAACTCATTATAGATTATAAAAAACGCTAATAATCGAGTAATACGGGGAAAGGTTTAAACCGAACTAATAATAATTAACCGAAAGTTTCTTATAATTATATATATAAATAAAAGTAAAAAAATAAGTACAATTCTTTAACATACGTATCGTATCACAAATAACCCTGAAAATATAGCCTTTCCTCTTCCTATTCGAGCTTATAGCTATTCGTTAATTAAACTTATTTCTCAACTAATTAAGATAATTTAAAGATAAAAAATAGCTCTAATAAAGTAAATGGTCATGGTCTTACTTAGATATTACGTCTATTGATAATTAATAACTTAAAGTAAGTTCTAACTAACGGATTTAATAATGCGTTAAGACGGAAAATGCCTTTGTCTATAAGATCTTTTTTATACGCATTAAAGTTCTGCTATACTATAAAAGTTAATAATTCTATTTCAACGTCTGCAACTTTTCACTTCCGTTCTATTTTGACTTAATTCTACATTAAAAATTAGTAGGAAACGTAATATTAAACAGAAGGAGAAAATTATAATATCGTTAACGTTAATACTGAAAATACTTTCTCACTCATATATTTATAAAATAACGCAATCTTAGGAAGCTTTAATAGGTCTAGTTGCTATTTTAGACTAATTAACTTATTAAAAAATTATTGCAACTAGCGCCGTATAATCTTTAAAGAGATAGCTTTATTATAAGTACGAGTATTATTTTTAAGCTTATTGTAAATATTTTTTTCATTATAACCTTTACATAAGAATTTTCTCTAACTGTTATTAGTTATAGTTTTCTATTACTTTTCTCTTATTCGATTAAAGAAATTCAATCTTATTTTATAATTAATATCCTTTTTATAAATAATTATTTTTTATACTTTATTTATTACTTAAAGTATAATTTATTTTATATAATTAAACTATTCTTCTAAAGAATTTTCCTTATATATAATTATATAAGGTTTAAGTTATACTTTATATACTAAACTAAATATTAAAAAAGATATATTATTATTATATAATAGATGTCATATTTAATACTTTAAAACACGATAACTAATCGTTAAAATTCACGACTTAGAATAAAATATATATTTTATCCTAGAAAGCCTTACGTTTAATATGTAAATACTAGTAAGTTCCGACTTTAATAAATCTTATACCCGTTAACTAGTTTGGTATAGTTAATATAAATTAGGAGGCGTTAAGTTCTACGTAGTAAACCTTAAGATTAAATCTTAAATATGTATAAAAAACTTTATAAACCTTCGTTAATTTTAGAATTCGATTGTTTTATTATTGCTTTTTAAGTTATTATTATTATTATTATAGTTTAACATATTACGAAATTCGTATATTATAATAATAATCCGTACTAGTAAATGTCCTAATAAAGTTATCTAGTTTATAATAATTAAATCATAACGTACTACATAAGTAGTCTAAATGCATAGGTAGTTTGAATAGTTTTTACTCTTCTATAATAATAAATTCGAATTAATTAACTATAATATATTAAATTAATTAAAAATTACTGGAACTTTTATTTACTAAACTTTTTTATAGCTTTTTACAAGTGCGCGTATTGTATCTGGGTTTACCGTAAACGTTATATTTCCGTTTCTTCCTTTTCACCCTTTTACGACGATTATCTTTAACTATTATTAGTTGTATTTTTATTACTCTTTTCTTTTTCGGCTCGGAGAACTTAATTTTTTTTATATAATAAATATCCTTTTTTTAAAAAAATCTTTATTTTTAATTTTTCGACGTTTATTTAAAATATAATTTATTTCGCATAATTAGGTAAAAAATTTTTCGAAAAAGAGCAATTCTGTATAAAAGTAATAAGTTACTTTTTATTAAAAGATTAATTGATTTACCGATTTTTGTCAGCGAGCTACCGTAATAATTTTTAAAAAAAAATTTGTAAATAATATTTTTAAGGGCTTTTGCAGGCGGAGAATAAATAGAACCGGCAAAAGTTAATGGGAAAACGGTCGGTATAAATATAATTAAAGAAATTTTAAATTCGAAAAAAACGACATTAAAATCGAATAAAACGAAACCAACTTTCATAAATTCGGATTTAATATTATCAGACGTTATAGCAATTTTAAACGTATCATAAAAACCGGCAAGAAATTTTCTTTTAGTAATGTAGGTATAATAACATCGTATTAAATTTTGATATATAACGAATAAACGCGTTTTAAAATCTAAAAAATACTTTAAAAAGTTATAACTTATATAAAAAATACTTCGGTATATAAAATATAATACTATCGTAATTAACCGAATATTTTTCGAGTTTTATTAAATAGTAGTTTTAGTAGTCGTCAAAAATAAAAAAACGTTTCGGTTTTTTTATACGTATTTGAATATATTAATCGAAAAAATAAATTTATTTTAAATTTACTTTATTTATTATTTAATTTTTATTATATAATACCATTTTCTCACCGGCTATTAGTAATAAATTATTACGGTAATAGGATTTAAGGCTATTTTTCACCGATAAAATAATAAATAATAATATAACTTAATTTTAAAAATTAATTACTTAAATACTTATAACGTATGTTTTATGTTTTCATTAGCTATATTTAACTTTTTTAAATTTTTATTATTAATAATTATTATGTTCGTCATTATAAAAAACGGTATTAAAAGTTTAATTTTATTAAAACTTTTTTATTTTTTTGTAATATTATATTTTGCGATAATAACTCGAATAAATTTAAATATTTTATGAAATATTTCTAGATTTTCGTATAACGTACTAGATATATAAGCGAGACGTTTTTTAATATTTCATAATAATAAATTAAAATTAATTAGATATTTTTTTACTAAATATATTTACAACTTTATTATAAGTGCGTATATTATATTCCAGTTTACCATAAACGCTATATTTCCGTTTTTTAATATTAATTTTTTGCGATAATTACTTTTAAACGTTATAAGTTATACTTTTTTATTATTTTCTTTTCTTCTAGTAGAAAAGTTTGTTTTTTTTATATAAAAAGTATTTTTTTCTTTTTAGAAACGTTTAATTTTAGTTTTCCGACGTTTGCTTATAATGTGGCTCGTTTTACGTAATTAGGTAATTTCTTTTCGAAAAAAAGTAAGTTTTTATAAAAGTAATAAGTTACTTTTTATTAAAAAATTAACCGATTTAACGATATTTGTCGGTAAGTTACCTTAATAAATTTTAATTTTTTTTATAAGTAACGTTTTTATTTTGTTATTTTTTTTAATATTTTTAGGGGTTTTTACAGGCGGGGAACAAATGGAGCCGGCGGAGGTTAACGGGGAGACGGTCGACGTAAGTATAATCGGAGGAATTTTAAACGTAAAAAGAACAATATTAGAATCGAATAAAACGAGATTAATTATAGCGAATTCGGATTTAATATATTCGGATGTTATAGTAGTTTTAAACGCGTTATAAAAGCCGGTAAGGAAATTTTTTAGCGATATAGATATAATAATATCTTATTAAATTTTAGATATATAACAAATAAACGCGTTTTAAAAAAGGAAAATAAAATATATTAAAAAGTTAAAGCTTATACAAAAAATATACGGCTTTACAAAGTACAATAATATTATAATTAACGTAGTATTCTTTCGAATTTTATTGAATAATAATTTTTATAACCGTTGAAAATAAAAAAGCGTTTCGTTTTTTTCCTACGCGTTTAAATATATTAATCGAAATATTAAACTTATTTTAAACATAATTTGTTTATTATTTAGATATTATTATTTCATACGATTTTTAAATCGACCATTAATAATAAATTTTTACGCAATTAAATTTTAAGGGAATTTTTCTACGTTATTATAATAAATAATATTATAACTTAACGTGAAAATTATTAATTTAGATAATTATAATTTTGTATTAAAATTTATATAATTTATTCAAGTTTTTTATATTTTGAGTATTAGTAATTAATTTACCGGTTGTCATAAAAAGTTTTATTAAAAATTTATTTTTATTAAAATTATAAATATTTTTTATACTATTGTATTTTGCGATAATAATTCAAATAAATTCGAATTACTTATGAAATTTGTTTTGATTTTCGCATAGCATTTTTTAATAATCGGTTTTTTAATTCAAACGCGTATCGAGTTTTATTTTTACCATTTAATAAAGTTAGATATTTAATTAACCTCGACGCGTTCCGCGATACGTTATGTAAGTAATAAATTCGCTATATTTTTAATATGTTAACGGCGGATAAGAAACGTTTACATATTTAAATTAAGAATACGGTTAATAATTAATTTTTTTCAGTCGGCGTTAATTTTTATAAAAAAAGGATAATATCAGCTTAGGTATATTTACTATTAAAACGATGTTTTAAAGTAAAAGGTAAACCCTTATAAATAAAACCACGCTTTTTATAATTAAGTTTCGGGGGGTTTTTTTTTGCTTAAATAGTTAGGTTTATTCTCGTTTTCTATAAACCATTTTATATTATGATAATTAAAAATATATTTCACTTATATATACGTCTCGCTTATATGTGTAATACGTTAATACTTTTTAATAAGTAGTTTTCCAATTTAAACGCGTTTTAAATTTTTTTATTTACTGTTTATTACAGTTAGTTTATTAATTAACGCCGACGGGTTCTCTAACGCGTTGGATAAATAGTAAATTTGTTATATTTTTAATATTTTAACGCCGCATGGAAAATATTCGCGTATTTTAGTTAAAAGTTCGGTCGCTAATCGTTTCTTTTCCCGTCAGCGTTAATTTTCGCGTTTTGATTATATAGTTACTTTAGAAAGATATATTAGTATATCATGTTTATAAAGTAAAACGGGTAATTTTATATATATAATTAAGTGTTACATAATTAAAGTTCGGGTTTCCTTGTTTAACCTAAATAGCTAGGTTTATTCTCGTCTTTTTTATAAGGCGTTCTATGTTGTTATTATTATAAAATAGATAATTAAAGTTGGGTAATTAAAATATATTAATAATCATCTAGACTACTTGTATATCTAGACTACTTAGATAGTACGTTATAAAAATACTAGATAAAATAACAATATTATATCTTTTATCGACTTAAAAAATTAATTTTAAAAAAATCGCTTTCCATTTTTAATTATTAGATACAATATTATTTATAAAACTAATAGTAATCAATTTTTATAACAACTTCGATAGAATAATATAATAATTATAAAAAATTATTACCGAAAATAAAGAAAATTAAATCGAAACGAGCTAATAAATATTAATATTTAAATTTTAAAACGGTACAAGTTAAAAAAATACGAGCAATAATTTACTCGGTTACTCCGACTAACGAAAACTCTTTAAAAAATACTAATAAAACCCGAGGTAAATAAAAGCTGCAAAATAATACAATCTATAAAAGATATAAATAATAAAGCCTAGAGAGTAAGATATTAAAATACTATTTTATTTAAATTTATCTATACGATTACGTCTTTTTTATAGGAAAAAAGTAGTTTTATATATAAGTAATATATAGTTTTATTAGCGAGCTACCTTAGTTATTTTTAATTCTTTTTCTCGGTAATATTTTTATCTTATTATTATATATATATATATTTGAAACTTTTCGCTAATAAGAAAACAAAACCGGCGAAGATAGATAAAAATACGGTTAACGTCACTATAATTGATAAATTAAAATTTAGAAAATCTAATATTAAAATCGATTAAAGCGAAACTACTTTTCGTAAATCCTACATTAATATTATTAAACGTTATTGTAATTTTGAATACGTTATAAAAGCTGGTAATGAAAACTTTCCTTAGTAATATAAAAAATAATAACGTAAAATTAGCTTTTTATATATAACTACTAAATATCTTTCAAAACTAAATATTTAAATTTTTAAAAATTAGATTTATATAAAAAATATAAAAGAATATAAAACATAATAATATAATATAATACGTATAGTTTTTCGATTTGTAAGTAATAATAACTTTTATAACTATTGATAATATAGGATTATCTTGATTTTTTCGTACGCGCTCGAATATATTAATTGAAATGATAACTTTATTTTATCCTTAATTCATTTATTATTTAAATATTATTATTTAAGATAATAATAAAATTTATTATTAAGAATAATATATTACGGAAGTAAGATTTAAAGTAATATTTCCTACTTATAAAGTAAATAATATCATGATTTAATTTTAAAAATTAATAATTTTATAAATATAAATTATTTTTTTAATTTTTGAAGTTTATATTCAAATCTTATATTCTTTAGTATTAGTAATTACTATATTCGTTTTTACTAAAAGCTATAATAAAACTTTAATTTTATTAAAATTTTAATCTTATTTTTTACGATATTATATTGTGCGATAGAAATTTAAATAAATTCGAATTATTTCCGTAAAATTTTAAACTTATATATAACTTTTCTTCCTTAAGGAAACGTAACCGCCTAAATTAAATTGAATAAAATAATAAATTAGTACTTTAATTTCTAAGCTTTGCTAAACCGATCCCTTTTGTTATAATTTTAATTTATGTCGCTTCGTGTTAATATTTTAAAATAATTTCGTTACCCGGAGTAGCCGGGCGAACTAATAGTTATACTTTTTACAACGTTTCAAAATTTAAATTTTAATACTTATCAATCATTTCTTTTTTTTATTTCTTTTAATAATTCCTTTATAATTATTATATTTCTCGGTATAAATTCGTATAATAATTTACTAGTATTATTTTTAAAAATTAAATCGTATCCAAAAATTAATAGTTAAATACGAATTTTTTTAGAAGATATTTCTTCGGTCGATAAAATTATTAATATTTTTCGCTCGCCCGTTAACTTTATAAGATTTAGTTATTTTAAATACAACGGTTTCGCTAAAAATTCTGCCGGTACGGATTACCGGTATCGTATACGAATGTTATCGCATATTAAATTATAATAATAATAGTAATTCAAAAATCGTAAAACAATTAAGGTTAAAGCTTTTAATTATAAAGCTAGTGAAAATTTATAAAAAATTTTGTACGTATTTAAGGTTTATTCTTAAAGTTTATCACGTAAACTTTTATGTTTCTTAAGTTATATTAATCTTATCGACTTAACTAACGAGTATAATGTTTATTAAGGTCGAAACTTATCAGCATTACGCCTCAAAAAATAAGACTTTAAAGAACTAAAGTATATAATTTATTTTATATTATATAAATCATTGTTTAGTTATTATATTTTAAGATATTAAGTATAATATTTATCGTGCGATTATATTATATAACTATTTTCGTATATTTAGCTCAGTTTAAAAAGTATAGCTTAAACCTAGTAATATTTAACATATAATTCTTTTTAATAATCGATCTTTTAATTTTAATGCTATCTAAGCTTCTTTTACTATTTAATAAAATTTAACCTTTAAATACTTTTAACTTAATTTATAACCCGTTTAGTAAGTAATATATTAGCCATGTTATAATCTACTAAACCTGAACAAAAAATAGTTAAGTATTAAGATAAAAAGTATAGTTAATAATCGCCTTTTCTTAATTAATATTAAATTTTACTAAGAAAATATAAAATTAAATTAGACGTATTTGTTAGTAAATCGGTATAAAAAATAAAAATATCAGGTTTTCTAAATAGAACTGGACTCTACATAACTGAATTTTAAATTTATTTTTTAATTAAATGCTAAAGTTTTTATAAAGCGTTATATATTACTAATATATGGAAATAGATAATTAAAGATAGATAATTAAAATATATTTATATAATATATCAGTAAGTATTTTTCTTTCTTAATAACGTTTATTTTTAATTTTTTATGTTTATTTAAGATATTATTTATTTTATGTATTTCAGTAAATTTTTTAATAAAAGTAGTTTATATAAAGTTATAAGATTTCTTTTCTTAAAAATATATTAATTTAATAATATTTAATATTAGATATTACTACATTTAAGCCCTATTTCTGAGGTTGAGCTAAATATATAAAAACTATTACACGATAATTAATTAATAATTTTTCAATCTAAGATAAATTATATATTTTAATCTCGTAAAGTTTTATTTTTTAATACGTGTTTACTAGTAAGCTTCGACCCTAATAAACTGTATGCCCGTTAACTTTACCAGTCAGTATATTTATATACTATAGCTTTAAAAACGTTAAGCTCTACGCAGTAAATCTTAAGATTAAACCTTAATGTTAAACTTTAAGTCCGTATAAATTTTTTAATAAACCTTTATAAATTTCGATTACCGTATAGTTTTTGAATTATTATTATTATTATTACAAGTTAATATATTACGAAATTTATATACGATACTAGTAATCCGTACTTGTAAAATTTTTAACAAGATCGCTGTGTTTAAAATATTTAAATCTTATAAAATTACCGGATAAACGAGAAAACAAAAATCAATAATTTTATCTCTCTAATTTTTTTTAAAAACTTTTATTACGACTTTTACATTTTAGACACGATATTATTTACTAAAATAACGGTAACTACTTTATACTAAAATTTATATTAAATAATATAACGATTATAAAAAATCTTTAGCGCAATTACAAAGCGATTAAAATAATAAATTAACGGATATTAATATTTAAATTTTAGAATATTACAAGTTAGAGTAATACTATTAAGGGTTTGTCAGGTTACTTCGAATAACGAAAACCTTTTAAAATATTAATAAAAATCGACATAAGTAGAAGTTACGAATTAAGATAACTTAAAGCCGCCTTAAAGTAAAACACTTAAGCGGTTCGAATTGCGTGAAATTTTTAATACTAGAGATACTTACTTACAAAAGGGATAGCTAGTAAGACTTAAAAATTAAGATACTAATTTATTATTATATCTAATTTTATCGATATAATCATATCTTCTTTAAAAAGAAATAAGTTTTAATAATAATTTTTTTAAAAAATTTTAATCGTTCTTTATTACTAATCTTTTTATATTATTATTTGCTTAATATTTTTAAAGCTTTTTATAAATAAAAATATATGAAACCGGCCACGAGTAATAAGAAAACTGTTAATAGAAAAAAAATTAAAATTAAATTAAAAGGAGCTCTTTTTAGCAAATTTCGTTTTAATATTACGTAATATTATAGTTAATTTAAACGCGTTGTAAAAAGCGGCAAGGAATTTCTTTTTAATAATATAGATATAATAGCGTCGTATTAAGATTTCGATATATAATAAATTAAAGTATATTTTAAAATTAAAATAATAAAATACGGAGATACATAAAGCGTAGTAATATCGTAGTTTACGTAATGGTTTTCGAATTTTAACGAATAATAGTTTTTATAATTATTACAATAAAATAATATTTTGAATGTTTTATACCTATTTAAATATAGTTATTATACTATCAAATCTATTTTAAACTTACCTAGCTTTTATTTAATTACTATTATATTACTATACTATTAAAACTTAAAAGATATAATTTTTACTATTATTATATATAATAATCTAATATAACTTCAAATATTAAAACTTTAAATAATAATAATATATTTTTTTTCGGTATTAAATTTATTTAAGTTTTTTGATTTGTTTTAACGTTACTAAAAATTATACTCATTATCATTAAAAAAATTTTTAAAAATAAATATTTATTAAAGTTATAAATGTTTATTTTTATCATACTATATTTTATAATAGTAACTAGAATAAGTTTAAATAATTTATAAAATAATTTTATATTTTTATATAAAATTTTTTAATAATCAAGTTTTCGATTTAAACGCGTTTAAAGCTTTTTCTATTATTTAATAATATTCGACGCCTAGATAATTCCGATACGTTGTATAATACGTTTGGTAAGTACTATATTAGCTATTTTTAACGTATTAAAGCTAGATAGGAACCGCTTCTATATTTAAGTCGAAAATTCGCTCGATAAACAATTTTTATTAGTCGGTAGTAATTTTTGTATAGGGGAGATAATATTAGCTCGGGTGTATATATTGTTAAATTGTGTTCTCTAAGTAATATATAATATTTAAAAGATAGAATTAAACTTTTTATAATTAACTTTTGAGTTTCATTTTCCAGCTTAAATTTAAAATTTATTTTTACTTTTTTATACAACTTTTAATAATAGATATATTAAATAATAAATAATTAAAGATAAGTAGCTAAAACGGTTAAAAATGTCTCGTTTAATTATATGTCCCTCTTACTTATATAGGACGTTATATTAAAATATTAATAATTGTTTAAATTTAAAATAATTTAATTAAATTATAATTATATAAGGTTTTCATATAATATATTAAATTATAAGTAAACAATATTACTATAATAAAAACTATTTTTTATTAATTAAGGAAAAGTTATTTTATTGTAATTTAAATTAAAGTAAATAAATTTATATAATAAACAAACGACTCGCTCGTATAATACGTTATTACTTTATATTTATTTTTTAAAATATATAACGTACCATATAAGTTCGCGACTTATATAAGCTCGCGACTCGTTTTCGTCTATATTCTAACTATCTAACTTTAATTATATACTATTTAATACCTATAATATAAAACGTTTTACAAAAAATCGAAAATAAATTTAGCCACCCAGTGAAAAAAAGCACCCCGAAATTTAATTATAAAAAACTTAATTCGATATATCCTATTACCGAAGCAACTTTAAAAGCCCGATATTATAGCAAACGGGCTCGAGCCGATAATATTCTTAATTTATAAAAATTAACGCCAACGGAAAAAAAATCGATTATCAAATGAATTTTTATTCTAAATACGCGAACGTTTTCTATCTGGCGTTAATATATTAAAACTATAACGAATTTACTATTTGCGTAATACATTACGAAACGCGTCGGGGTTAATTAGATATTTAACTTTATTAAACGCTAATAAAAATTCAAAATGCGTTGAAATCGAAAAATAAATTATTAAAAAGTTTTATACTAAAATATAAAAATATTTCGCAAATAGTTTAATTTTATTGGGAATATAATTGCTAAATATAATAATACAGAAAATAATATTTATAATTTTAATAAAATCAAGATTTTAATAAAGTTTTTTATAATAATTAATGGTTATTATTAATACTAAATTAAGTGAAAATATTAAATACTTTTAAACAATGTAAAAATAATTTATAATAATATATATTATTAATTTTTAAAATTAGGCTTACTTTTATTTATTATTATTATTAAAAAAACTATTTTCTTCCTTAATGTACTAATACCCTATTTTCTTTCGATTAACAAATTCTTATAAATAAAATTAATGAAATAATGAATATATTAAATTTAAAATAAATTTAATATTTTAATTGATTTATTCGAATACGTACGAAAAAGTCGAACCCTTTTTTTATTTTTGATAGTTATACAAATTATTATTTAATAAAACTTAAAAAAATATTACGTTAATTTTAATATTATTATATTTTGTATACTTATTAATTTTATTATTTACTTTAACTTTTCGTCGTATTTTTTTCTTTATTAAAACGCGTTTATTTATTATACATTAAAATTTTTATACGACGTTACGTTATTTATTTTACTAAGGAAGATTTTATCGCCGGTTTTCGCAACGTCTTTAAAATTATTATAATGATTGATAATATCAAATCAAAATTCGCGAAGACGAGATTTATTTTATTCGATTTTAATCGCGTACTTTCCGAGTAAAAAATTCTAATTATACTTATACCGACCATTATTTTATTTACTTTACTATTTTCGTTATTTCCTTATTTGTGAAAATTCTTAAAAATATCGCCAAAATAATTCGATAAAAACGTTATTAACCCCCTAAAAAATTTATTAAGGTAATTTACCAACATAAATAATTAAATTAGTTAATTTCTTAACTAAAAGTAACTTAATACTATTATACGAATTCTTTTTATTTTAGAAAGAATACGGCTTATTACGCGAAACGAACTATATTTTTAATAAATGCCGCAAGACTAAAAATTTTTTTTTTAAAAAAGAATATTTATTAAAAATTTTTTAATAACCATAAAGAAAAATGGTAATAAATAATCGTAATTAGTAATAGCCGAAAATAATTATCGTAAAAAGATTTAAGCCAAAAAAAAGAAATATAACGTTTATAGTAAGCCCGGATATAATGCGCGTACTTATAAGGAGGATATAAAGACGTTTAGCGATGAAAAATCCGATTAATTTAAATTAATTTAATATATTATAGTTATTTAATTCGAATTTGCTATCGCGATATGTTAAAAAACAAGTCGCGAGCTTGTGTAAATCGCGAGCTTATATAATACGTTATTTACTTATATAAAATACCTAAATTATATAACTAAGTTTTATATTATTAATAATACTATGTTATACACTAGTAGTAAAAGTTCGCTTTAAACTATATATTATTTTTATAAACGTTTAATAAAGTTTTAATTTTCTTTATAAGGTAAATGTAAAATAAGATTAAATTTTTCATTGTTTTCACTATTTCCTAGTATACTGCATTACTACTTTTTTACTATTTATTTCCGCTGTTTCTACGTTTATCTAATTGATAAGCCTTTTCTGTTACGACGCATTAACGGATTTCATTTTTATTACGAGGCTGTTACGTGGAACCTAGAAGCAGGTAATGAATCAGGACCGTTCCCCCCGCGCCCACTGTTGAGCGCCCGAGCCCTTGAAGCCCAGTCGGGTAAGGTGCACCCAACTTAGATCAAATGGTAGCACGTACTCGGCCGCACAGGTTCTTCCTCTTCCGCTCTTGCAAACCAAACCGGAGTCTATCTTATTCCATCTCCATTTACATCGGATTTTCTTGTGAACAAGGTGCGTTTGTCCTCATCTTTATGGTAACTTTCTTATCTCGCTTTGGCCCTTTCCTGTTCTCTGTCTGCCTCCTTATGGCTTTTACCTATAAACCAAGGGGAAAATAGAACAAGGGACGGAACCGTATACCTTAGAGACATGATTGCAATTGATATGCCGGCGACCTTCTCTACAATGCCCTTGTTGCATACTCCATCCAATCAATCAATGCCTTGGAAGTTCTGTCTCTCCCTTGACCCGTCTCTCATCCTGATGTCGAGGATCTTTCCCAAGCGCGTCGCTGGGGGCAGCCATGATTCGTTTATACTGGCGACGGCGACTATCCACGGGGATGTCGGCATTGATATCTTTAACTTCCCAAATCAATAAACGTATTTTGACGTCGTGTGATAAGGATCAGGCAATCTAATCGCTTCATCTAGGAAATGAATTGAGATCCAGCCTCCGACATCGCGTTGCATCGCTTCGCAACACGACTACACCAGGAACCAGATTTGTCAGCATACTGTCCGCACAAAGCCGGCTAGAATGCCCCGGATAGACCCCTTACTCCAGGTCAAAGCCGACGTCGATGATATTCCTGACAATGATGCTGTCATGCGCCAATACCCATCACCTGCGCCAAATGGCCAGGACGTAACATCCTTCTATAATGAAGACGATGGCAATGCCTCTCACCAGGGACAACACCAGAGTCAAGAGCATCAGCAGCCGGGGGAACAACCGGGCTCACACGATCCGCAAGCCCAGCCTCCAGACGAGCACCAGCAACAGGACTCGCTGCACGAGACTCATCATCAACAACAACACTCGGCCCGTCCGGCAATCACGAGCGCCGAGGAACTGCAGCTTGCAGCTCAATTAAGTCAAGATATCAGGCAAAGCATGACGCCCGCCATGTTAGAACCCACTGCCGATCACGCCGTTGATGTTGGGGACGCCAACTCACGGGAAACGATGCCGGAGCAGGATAATGAGCCGCTGGGTCCTGTCGTCCAACAGCATGAAGAGAGTTCCCTGCAGCAGGAACAGCTGGGTCATCAACATAGCCAGGAATTGCCGTCCCATGATGACCAACCCCTACAACCCCAGGAGCAACACTTACATCACCATGATCGACCGCTACAGAGTACCAATCAGACCATGCGCCAACATGAACAACCTGTTCAGCAACAACACAATGAGTCATTGCAACACCATGCGCATCAACCACAACATCAGTTCATTCCTAACCACCAAGAATTGCAGCAGCAGCCTCAACACCAGCAGCCGCCGACTCAAGCTCATGGGCTACCACTGCACATACAGCCCCACGGGCCCCTTGGTCATCTACAACAGCATTATGGCCCAGTTATCAATGACAATACCCCACCTCGGAAGCGATCCAAGGTTTCGCGTGCCTGTGATGAGTGCCGCCGCAAGAAGGTCAAGTGTGATGCTGCCTCGGAAAATGGCGAGGAAGCCTGTTCGAACTGCCGGCGCTCCAATATCCGTTGCCTCTTCAGCAGAATCCCACAGAAGCGAGGCCCAAGTAAAGGGTATGTGTACCCCCAACCCCATCCATGGCGGCGACGCCTCACCCAGCGCAATAGCTGACAACTCTGTAGCTATATTAAAGAGCTGGCAGATCGGATACATAGTATCGAGGGCAAGCTGGCAAGCGAGGGAGGCAATGTTGATGCCCTCTCAGAGCTTCTGAGTGGCGCAAGGAGAGACTCTTCCGACATCTTTTCGCCGCCAGGGCAACCCGACGAGAACAGTCGGAAACGGCCTTTCTCGAGTATATCAACCGGTGACTTCGGTACCCCTGGAGGTTCACGCCACCCGACGTGGAATTCCGAACCTCGACCTATCCAGCCCTTTCAACCTTCCCGGCAGCCCTATTCGGCTAACGGTTTAGCTCCCCAGCCCCTGGCAAAGCCGGACACCGACAGCCCATCTCGGCCAGCGGCTGTCATGGATGGTCTTACACTCGAGCTCGATCAGAACGCCACTGTTCGCGAGCTTGATGACGGTGCTTTTACCGGCTACCTCAACGTCGTGCATCAATGTTACCCTTTACTAGCAGCTAGTAAGGATCGTGTGGAAGACCGGCTGCTCCAATGCCCCACGTTGCTCCGAGATGCATTCATTGAAGCACTATATGGCACCATGCAGTCGTTCGTCTCGGTTCCTGGGCTATACACGAATGGGGACATCAGTTCTGCGTCGCGTTTGATCACCGAGTGGGAGTCTGACCCGTCCCCACGGACACCTATCATGAATCTGGTGCACCTTCAGACGTTAGTTCTGATGGCGATTGCTACTGACAATTATGGACCGTCATCACTGAAGGGCGAGCATGGGGGCGCCTCCAAGCCATCGGTTCTGGGGCGAGCGGTGGGCTTGGCTTATTCTATGAGGCTTCACATACCAAGAAAGGAGATCGATTCGGACGTAGAGTTCGATGTAGACTCGGACGAGAACGTTGCCACCCGAGCGTGGTGGACACTCGTCATGTTAGACCGCTGGAACGCCATTAGTACATCAAGCCCTCTGTTCATACCTAACGACAGCGTGGTGATCGTCCCTTCGCTGGAGCCGCTGCTCGGTGATGGTGTTTACCATCTTGCCCGTAAGTATCATCGCTAGAGACTCCAAGATGGGCCTCCAACTAACTTCATTAGGCCTATCGAATATACTGGGACATTTCGCTCCGGTCTCTCTAGCTCCTCCTCAGACCCTCACACCCGCCTCTGGTGCCGCACCCCTTCTAAGTTCTTTCTTCAACCTATCCATTGAACTCTTCCGTGAGGTTCTCCCGTCAACTATAGAGCCGGCTACCCATCCTATCCTGCATCTCGTGTATTGGCATTCAAGATTACTTGCGTACCTCTTCCAGACGAACTCCAAGTCGGCGGACATCCTTTGGCCGTGCAAAGAGTCCGTGGCTCTCCTACTTACCAATGCGCAGGTCCTCAGCCCGCTAAATCATCATTTCTTCTGCCTGACAACACTGTCCCTACTGGAATTGGTCAAGGTGGATGCGACACGCGAGGAGGCAGACGGGCTGCTCAAGGAGCTTCTCGACTCCAACCATGCGCCGTCCACCTGGGATGGTGTTATTAGGGATCGCATCACCGAGCGCTTGCGCCCTGCTACCCTACAAGCCGAATCGACAGAAGCGATGGCCAGTCAGGGCCTGCAGCATCTTGCCGACCTTGCTAGCGCCACTAAGGCGAACTCGGGCAAGCCGGACAAGGACCCGGAAACACCCTCGCTAAGGACCAGCGATAACTATGAAGATGCCGGTTTCGACCCCCGAGCATTGACTCGTGGTGGCTATCTCAACGTACTCGTCGAACCTCGTCCGACGGCGGTACGATAAAACGGCGTCCAATGCGCGAAAATGCCATGCGTGGTCGCGAATTCCTAAGCATTCTTGGGACGATTGACTCAATTTCGCAATGCTGACCGTTCCCTGCTTACTTCGCCCTATTGTATTCGACGATATCCCGTTCCATCTGAGAGGCTGTCGGTGTATAATAGCAAGTCGACCACCATTATCGACGTTCTTTTTCGAAGGCTGATGTTCACTTGTCATTGTATTTAAAGCTACAGGAGGCTGTGCGGAATCGTTGGAAGAGTGACATGCACTATGTTTGTCGTGATCGAATCCTTCCCTCTCGCAACCCGTGCCCGGGTTTTCACTAGTGGGTGCGACTCTTACCAGTTAAGAGGCCGAACAGAGCCGGACGTGTCCCAAGCGACGTGGTATTTACCCAACGTATAGCATCAGGGGCACATATCGCGGGCCCCAGTAAAATAATGACGTGCATGGAACTCTTAGCCTTGAACGAGTCCCGGGAGAATTCATAGTCCTGGTATGTACCTAGAGTCCTAAAGTAGGAATTTAAATGACTAATATCTATTTGAAATCCCGATGTAGCTCACGATGCCACGTTGCGAGGAAAGCTAGAGTTATATGAGGATATGAAGATGACGAACTGTCTGCAACGTGTAATGACGACTCGAACAAAGAAGTGATTTGGTGCAATGAGCAACGTTGACCCGGGTCCGACATGCAACTTGAAATACAAAAAATACTACCAGCAGGAAACAGAGAATGGGGAGGCAAACTACACTCTCATACATTACCCGAGTATACCTAGGTAGGTATTGTATACCAGTTTACTCGCGATCCGCCCACTTAGCTGGGTGTATATACACTACAGTCACACTCAGTTGTGAAATCCAGTACCCCATTCACCCACCAAGGGTTGTCAAGGAGCAAGGGAAGGCTTGTGGCCGATGTGATGCTTGCCCCGTCGATGTAACGCGCTATTATAGGTCTTGGACGTCCCAAGCAGTGGACCTCTGCGTCTCAAGAGAGCGTCTACTATGTATCTCTTACAGTCCAGACTTTGTCACGGATGCTGGCTAGTTAGTCTTGGGCACGCCTACTACGTGGGCTAGAAGCCGACTTTCAAACTTTTTTGGGTTAGCCTACTAACTCATCGCCTTGACCTTCCCTTTCGCACCGAGCGCGAACGAGTCAGCAACGCACCACTGTCGCAACCCCGTCATTGGAGAAGGAAAAGGGAGGGAAAACCGGCTCGGTAGAACACGATACATTTTGCCGTGTTTGGCCGGGTGAAATTTTTCTTCCCCTCTCCAAGACAGGATGCGTCTTTTAGCTGGGGGAGGTAGGCCTTATACCACACCAGCTGCTTTGGACCCACCAGTTCGTGCATCTGGAAATTCGCGACACCAGCTGTAGGGACAAGCATTTTATGCGAAATACATATTGGCGATTGGACGTAGCGGCGCCTGAACGTAGTGAGTAACAGGCGGGACTCCCTGCGCTTCATTGAGGGGGACTGAGGACCATTTACTGGCAGTGCGTACGGGCCAGCCCAGTCGAGATTATGCAGGACATAAATATATGGCGTGGGCGACATCAAATGCCGACGGCAATGGCTACTGCCACTCGCTGTATTCAAGGGCAAGATATCTAGACAAGAAAAAGTCCGTGACATGACTCTGTATGAACACACTCTCTCCCCCTCCTCCCCCCATCCCCCAAACCAAAAAATAAAATAAAAATAAAAATAAAATGTGAAATATTCACGGTCTCATGACGCATGGCGCCTTCTATAACCGATGAGCTTCCTCGTCTATGTCTAGGTAGTATGTGCATGATAGAGCGGCGCAACAGCGCCATTCTAGTTTCCCAGCGAACCGTCTATCTGAAAACTTGTAGCAAACGCGGGTGCTCAGTGAGAAAATATGTACTATGGGAAGAACTCTCAGCAAAACAGTCAAGTGGACCATACTCCACAACGAATAGACGAAAGACCGAACGAACGCCTTCAAGCCGATGCCGGAGAATAGTGTCGCCTGTGTGAAGAAGTCTAAGAACGGTATCCGGCACCCTCTTTTTCTGTGGCGATCCGCGCCTTTCGGTAAATCCAGCATCTACCAGCCCGAGGCTGAGGGGTATGTTTAAATGTGTGAGCGATATATACGGCGGAAGTTGCGTCTCCAGAAAAGCCTGAAATAGAGCCTATAAAGAACAGGAAGCGCGACTCGAAGATCGTCCTGGGATTCCGCCCTAGGGCTAGGCGGGACAACATCCTGCATCGTCGGCTCGTTTGCCTGGTTGAAATCCACATGGGATTTGGACAAAGGGCATGGAAGCTATAAGTCCCAAAGGCATGAGGCGACTGGGTCGGGTGATTGGGTTATCCCATCGTTGAAATTACTCATGCTCCAAAGTGCGTCGTCGTCCGCGAGGGGGAAGGCGGACGTCGAATCATCCAAGGGCGTGGTGGAAGTGGTGAGAAACTTGCTGGCAGCAGCAGTGCCTTCGAACTCGTCGTAATCCAAATTTGCCAAGTCGCATCCCACCAGCATGGCAGCTTGGCTCTGCGGCATGTTCAAGAAGCTGCTAGCCCCACCGGTACGGAAGCCGTCCATATGAGAATCGCTGAATGCGGACATGAAGTCCTCCGTCTCGGACACGTCGCCCGAGTTCGAGGTCAGGGTCGGTTCCGCAGAGCCCGCAGGATCGAATCCACTGTATGACTGGGCTTGGCCAAAGCTGGAAGGTGCATAGTTATCCCCGTTCATTTCCAGCCCATCGTATTGGGTCCAGTCAACCGACGCAGCGCTCAGGCCCGCACTGAAGATAGGCGGCTCCTGATCCGAGAGACCAGGGAACATGTCGAAGGACGGTGCGTACTCGGGATACTGAATGCTGGACAGATCGAGAGGGGGCAACTGGCCGTTGAGCTGCTGAAATGACAAGCCAGGAGACGCTTGGCCTGATTCGGCATGATCCGAAACAGAGCGCGACAGAGCGGCCCGCGGCCTGCCGCTCTCGTTAATGTGATGAATGCCATCAACGGATTTACCTCCCAAGCTACTTGAGCTGCTGGTGCTATGCAGAGAAGCGCCGCGGGTTAACGAGTAAGGACCACATTTTTGAGACACCTTGGTGAGTTTATGCACGGGCTTGTGATGGCCATGCTCGTCAAAACTAAGCATGGGTTCGGAATGCGTAGTATTCGCACGCCGGCGCCGACTTATCGGTTTGGATTTGTTGGCGAGTTGGGTTTCCTGATCGGATTCCGACTCTGCTACCGTATCAAGCGCGGGCTCCTTCTTGTGTGAACACGTGCAGCGTCCCCCATGGTTGCAACAGCAGCTGTCTGAGCCATCATCATCATCAAGTCAGATAATTGAGTCACTATAGACAAGGCGCCATAGGCCAGGGCGGTGAGCTCACCCTTGTGTCCGTCCATGGTGGGTTGCAGGTGTGCGCATTTATGAGTCTTCTCACCACAGTCGCATTTAACGTGTGACGAGCGCGACTTGCGCATAGCCCGGCAATGATGGCATTGCGAAACTGGCCGACCTTTCTTGTTGATATGCTGTAGGGGACGGTCTGTACGAACAGCATTAGCAAACTTGACATGACATAGTGGTGCGCCGACCTGGTAATGCTTGCTGGCTTGCTTGTTCTGTGCTTATGGTTGTGGAAAGAGTGGGGGTTGTGTGTGTACGACTTCGAACTATAACCATGCGCGTCTTAGGTGGAAGGCAATTTGGCCGCTTATTGGAGGGGAGGCGTTACAATGCAGCGAAGTGGCAGCCAACAGAACTACATCATCCCATATACTGGTAAGGCAGAGGCAAGATGTGGCAGTATTCACTCACCTGCATGTTGACAATTACTGACTCGATGGCCCCGGACGCAGGCCTCACAGGCCCATTTCTCGCCGTCGATCAACATGGTACGGGCGAAGCAATGTGATTGCCAGAACGTGCGCGGATTTGTTCCTTCTCCTGCGGTGTCCAGTGTCAAGGGCCCCTGCGAGCAGTTAAGGATTAGAAAATCCGATCAGTCCAAACTCTTGAGGCGAGTCTGTCGGTGGGTCCTGGCTTCAAGCCCAGCCGCAAGCTCAAAGGTCTGATGCTCGAGGGGCGAAATATATAAAAATAGTCTAAGTTGTCTTGAGAGAGATACGAGGCGACAATTGCGACGAGGACCGGGCCGAACAAGATGAGAGTTTTTTTGGGTGAAGCGTTATGTATGCATCTCCAAGGATATATCTGTAAAGGGGGACCAAGAGTCGAACTGCGGCTGAGCCAGCAACTATAGAGGACGGCAATTCCAAGTTGGCGGTCGAGTAATACACCAAAGAGAACCAAACGCCGCTGAGCCCAAGGCGAAAAAGACTTGAACGCCGAGATAAAAGTTGAGTGGAGATTGCTGTCCGTAGCGTTAATACTCGAGTTTTCCCTTTGCTGCCCGGGTGCTTAGTCGTAGTAGGAGGCGGGCGGATGTGCTTCCTGTCGCACGCAACAAGAAAGGGAAATTGGCCCTAGTGAAAGCTGAAAGGCGTTTGACCGATGAATTAGAAAGGTCGGAAATGCGAGACGGGATGGGTTGAATGATTTGAGTCAGCCCTCAGTGTTCTGAACGGCTGCTTTTGGTCTGGTGGGCGCTAATAGGTACCTAAGCACAATGCCTATGTACTTAGGCAATACTAGGGGCACTAGCAATGGGCCCTAGAACCATGGCGCGCGGCTTACTGGACTGGGAAAGTGTCTCTTCTTGTTTCTTGCGTCAGTTCTTCGGCGTCTTCGAATGCCTGCGATTACATCCCCAATTTAGTATGTAATAAACTTACCTAAGAATTACCTAGAGCATGCGTGCACCCTCTCGGACGCGTATACAAGAGAAGGGAAAGAAATAAAAAGAATAGAAGAGGTCCTATATGAGAGACACTGAAGTCAGTCAGTACTAGTATTTAGTCTAATGGGGTAGGCTCATAATTCAGGCAGGTATATACCTAGCAGTACGTATAAAAGTATCTCTAAGTATGCACAGTCTGAGAATTCTCTACCACCCTACAGGGCGGCCGGGCGGGTATTTCGGTAGCCCTAACTGGGTATATACCTGTATGTAGGCAAGTAGGTAGAAGTACGTAGTTGGGCTTCGCAGACTGGCATGCGTTTCAGTGGATCTGCCAGTGGGCCACAAGTCCCTACTTAGGGGTATTCGAGGTTGTTGCGCCTCAAAACAGCATCGAGTATACCTCGAGTTGTAGTGCTCGCAAAATAGTCAGTGAAATCCTACAACTTTCGAATATATCTGGAAGGCGAGCGGTCCCGCGAGTTGGCTATGGGCAAGCCGGGTAGTAGGGGAGAATGTATTCTGTGGAGCAGACGTATAGATGGGAGAGAGGCGAGCACGCGGAGAAACAGAGACAATCAGGCCGAGGAAGAGCGGGAGCCCTTCTTTTATCCTACGTATCATATGTTAAGTTAATTATGTATTTGTGCAACCAGTACATATAGCACCTATGCTCATGCGATGAATACTGGGGCCCAAGGACGTGGGAGAAGAGACGGCTTCCTTGCTCTGATGATATGTACCTAGCTATTTACTCCAGGTTGTACTTGCCAACCTAGAGCTAGTCGGTGGGATGGCTGGATAGACGGGAAGAAATCAGAGAAGCCACAGGTTTTGGTCAAGCCGTGGATGGGGGTTCGCCCCTCGTGTCAATGGACGGACGACCAGGTGCCCAGCGTGGGAAGCGTGGGCTCCCCAAGTTGATGCAGTTATGGTTGGCTGGCCTAGTTTTGGTAGTTAATTCCAACTTCTCATAAGAACCGGATGCATCCGGCTCGATGGGATCTTTGCGTACTAGGTAGATATCGCCGGGTCGCTTGAGGGTTGGTCTTGCCCGTATTAGAAAAGACGTGCATATCGCATGGTCACGCCTCCGTAAGCGCTCAATGGAGGCCGCCGTATACATTTCCGCATGCACTCGGAAATCTAAAGGTAGGTAGCGGTAACAGATGATCCGAACAAGAACGCATAAGCCGACGGGGGGTGATTACTAACATCGGAGGTTCAATCGGG